>JAPFBL010000020.1:1852500-1906312 GCA_026182355.1 Hermatobates lingyangjiaoensis
TACTGTGCACCTTGTCACTTCCTATTCAACACAAAAGCTCTGTATGTCGAAATCAAGCCGCTCTCATTCAATATTAACGTGAATGCATGCGCTAGCAAATATATCTGTATGAATTCATTACGCAATCAAAATCTTTTAAAAAATATTACATCAAACAAATAATTCTGAGATTGGACTGAAATCATTCAACAATATAATAGTCCCTCTCAGTCATGAGTATAATGACTTATGTTGATACCAAATCTGTTGATATAGATCTATATCTATATTCAGAAATATCACAATAAATAAACACATGATGCAATCAATGAAGTTTAAACCACAATAAGAAATGGGAAAACAAGAATAAGATCTTTCAACCGTAACAAGCGGTCTTCATCAGAGTCAAAAACCCAACTGAAGTCAAAAACGTTGAGTTTTTGACTCTGACGAAGACTGCTTGTTACGGTTGAAAGATCTTAGTCTTGTTCATATGCAAGTACATTCGTAGGTTTTCTATATACACTAAAGCGTAACTCTTTAGGCAACCTATGGATCAGGACATCCAAGAAGGGGAAATTATCATTTACTTCTTCTTCCATTGTAAACTAGATTGTCGGCACTGATGAATTTAATTTTATTATAAAAGCATCTATATTTATAGATTTAGGGCAGATGCATAGTACATCGTCAACATATCTATACCATTTAACACGTCTAGGCAATATTGAGCTTAACATTTTACTTTCAAAAAATTCTATGTACAAATTACTTAGGAGGTGGATAAGCAGTTACCCATTGCAAGCACAAATTTACACATAACTTAATTTACTCTATTATAGTGGTAGAAAGAAGGGGAAGGGAATAATTAACTAATTTCTCCTGGAGTAAGCTCAAAAGATCAGTTACAGGTACATTTTTAAAAAGGGGCTTCACATCAAAACGAATCAATCTATAATTTTTTTTTATTCATGTTGACGCTTTTTAGTTTTGTAATTAGATCAACATTGTTTTTAATGTAGCTGCCTGTAATTTTTCCAATTAATGGGCTTAAAACACTTACTAACGATTTGGACAAGCCATATGATTCTGAACCAATGTGTGTGTGTGCGTGTTTTCTTATCTGGACTACATATATTGAACACTATTTTTCTTTTGTATTGAGGTTTGGTCTGACTTCAAACAATATAACACCTTTAAGCCGACTTTTCGCCTATATTTTGTAGACATTTTCTGATTGATGTAGCCCTGAAGAAATCTATAAATATAGAAGAAACATCGGCTTAAAGGTGTTATATTGTTTGAAGTTAGACGAAACCTCAATACAAAAGAAAATTAGTATATATATATATATATATATATATATTGTGTGTGTGTGTGTGTGTGTGTGTGTGTGTGTGTGTGTGTGTCCAGTTTGGATCGTATTTCGTTTTATCAGTGAATATATATATATATAAATTAATGTATTAACCGTAAACTGGGTCTTGCTATCTCTCCTGATTTTGCAGGATCTCGACCATTCACCAACATTCTGTAAGGTATCTAAAATAGAATGTTGTATAGTACATTATTAGATTATACTTATTTTATTGTCTATTTTGTGTGATATATGTAAATCAACCTGTTATTTGTTTACATTACAGAAGTACTGCCATTTACTGTAGTACTTCAGTCGGCATCCTAGTGCATTTCATGTTTAAAAATTAATTATTTCAATTTTTTTTTTAATTTTAATCATGGCATCTTATATGTGTTGCAACAGTGTGAAATAATTCATTTTGTTTGATACTATTGTAGATGTTTGTTTTAGCCTAATAGCTATATTGGGATAACTTTCTGTGTAATGCATGATTATAGTGAGGATTATAACTGAGAAGGTGGTCAGTATGGGTCTGACAAGGATAGGTCCATGACCCACTTAAAGCACCGCTCTCCTCGTCATTAGCAATAATAATTAGTTCTACCCAATTAGAGAGCAGTCCAAGTGAGAGATTGGATTGGATTTTTTGGCGAGTGGGATTGAAGAGGCTCGAGATCGTGACGATGGTGCTTGCGTTCAGGCCATCTATTAGTAAATCTTGCATTGACCTAGACCTCGCGTCTGGGGTACACCTGAAGACATCCAAGCATGACTTTCACTCTTGCAGAGTGACACAGTCAAAATAGGTGATAAAGATATCGAGTGGCAGCATTGCAAGTACTGCATCCCAGATACAGTCTTTTGTTGTAAACAAACTATTTCTACAATATGCCAAATTCATCAAATCACTTCTGAATTCCCTCTTTGCTCCCTCCCTCTCTCTGCCTTTCCTTTTCTTCCTCTCACAATCCCTCCTCATTCACTCATTTTATTATGTTATTCTGCTCACTTCTGACTCTTTCTTCCACTCTCTCACTTTCCTTCATTCCCTTCCACCCCACCTCCACCACTCTTCTTTATCACTCCCTTCCTCTCTCAACAAGAGTACGGAATACATCAGGCCGAAGATATGATACATTATTATACAAAGTCGTTATACCTCAAGAATCGTTACTGTAAACGTCTGTAGGATTGTGTACCTTGAAGTAGGACTCATATAATCAACAAGAATTTGACGCTTACTACCTTTTGTAGTACTAACAATATTCATATAGAAAAGATGTCGGTTGATGGAACATCAGGTCTAATGTATAATAGCTATATCTGTCAATTACAAATCATAGAAGTTCAAACTCGTATTGGAAGTTACAGGGGTATTGATCCTAGAATGAATTTCTCAGACATATTTTTGCAGTTTCTTTGCTTACCGCATAGTGTACTTTTGTAGTAACAGTTTGGTTGGCGATTGAGATATCTTTTTTATATTTTTACATTCGTTCTGTTGTCTTTCTTTAAATTTATTAGTGTTTTTTAATTTTTTAAAATTATTTGAGGTTATTACCTAATATCAATAGCTTTGTATTATGATTAAATAAGTCGAAATAGTGCTAATGTGTCTATATCAATGGGTTTCACTGTACATGGCCTGACTTAATGTCATTAATGACTTTAATGTCGTAGGAGGCTATACACTGAATCAAGTATTTGAGTCCATAGACTTTATTACCTGCAAAAATTTCTTTCTTCACACTTTGGTGTAAGTCTGAGTTAGGAAAATAAAAATTCGGCCATACCTCATACATATACAAAATGCTTACACCTTTACTAGGTAAAAAGATTTCACATAAACACGTGAAACAACAATCAATTATCAAACCACAATAAGATATGAGAAAACAAGACTAAGACCTTTCAACCGTAACAAGCGGTTTTCGTCAGAGTCAAAAACCCAACTGTAGGTTTTTAACTACAAAACCTACAAAGACCCAGTTGGGTTTTTGACTCTGATGAAGACCGCTTGTTACGGTTGAAAGATGTTAGTCTTGTTTTCCCATTTTTTTTACTACGTGTGTAAAAACAGTTCAAATTTAAATTTAGGTAAATGCTGAAAAATAAAGATTATTAAACAGATGTAGTAGTACTTAAAATAAACTTCAAATTAAAATTAATAAAATTAAAAAAAAATATTATTTTTGTTCATCTGGTATATTTATATGAAAAAATATCATATACTATTGGTGCATAAAAATATTTTCCAGCAAATGACTCATTATTGGTTTCCTAGAGAATAACGTTGTACTAAATGATCTATTCGCTGAACTAAGTGATTAATATTTATTCAATTTTGAGTTTGTAATGAGAAAGGTAAGCGAAATGAATTTGGGGAACGTAGAGGTCTGGATTCCATTTTAATAGGCTGGTGAAAAACATCACCGTTCCAAACGAAAATAAATGAATCATGAAAGAATGAAAGATCTAAAAAACAAATCAGTATTATCTTCATGGAAACATGAAAAGCACTGCATGATGGATGATGAATGATGCAACGATGAATTTGAATAGAGTGGAAAAAGATAAAAAGAACCGACTGGACAGGAGAGGAAGTGGAAGATAATGCCAAGACTGGAATAAAAAAAAACGAATGATTGCTTCAGTAATTAACCACAAAGACTTCATTTTAGACATATTTGATCAAATAGGATGCCATAAAATACAAAACATTTTTTTTTTTATTTATTTGTTTAAGTCACAACAATGTAAGTGTTACATTACCAGTGACACTGATAACACAGATGTATGAGGGAAGAAACACAGGAGGGAAGAAGCAATCCAGTGACTACACTTCCTGGCGTGGGTCTAAGTAGGAGAAAAAAAAATAAATAAAATAAAAAAAAATAAAAAAAAAATCACTTAGAACGGTTCATAGTAATAAGTCTCTTGGCCACATCCTCTTCAGACGTCTTCTGGGATTTCCTGGAATGCTTGTGGAGGATAATGTTAGGATTAAGGGATTAATATTTTTTGGAAGTTTTTTGTAAAACGTTTTATAGCGGGATATTGCTACCTGCTGAACTGTTGGGAATTTCAGGTCGGAATAAATTGTTTGGTTTGATATATAGTAGGGACAATGAAGAATTTTACGAAGGATTTTTGTTTGAAGAGTTTGTATCCTCTGAGAATTAGTTTTCTTTGTTGTTCCCCATATCTCAATGCCGTATGTCCAAATAGGCATAATCACAGTTCTGTAAAGTAATAGTTTGTTGTGAGTCGTTAATTTTGAGCGTAGATCCATTAAGTGTAGTAAAAGTTTATATCGTCTGTATTGTTCTGTTCGTTTGATTTTTGTATGGGGAGCCCAAGTCAGTCGTCTATCAAGGTGTAGTCCTAAGTATTTGGTGGTTGTAGCTTGAGGGATCGGAATATGGTTAAGGAAGACTGGAGAACACGTATCTGGCCGCAACGTGAATGTTACGTGAACACTTTTCTGTTCGTTAATGCGTATTCTCCAACACTTCAGCCATGACTCTATAACAAAATACAAAACATCTTTGTTCATTTATTCATATTTATGGTATGCATTCTTGCAAGGTATGACAATAAAATACTGTTATAGTGGAAACCTACCAACTACCAATGAATCATTCAGCGCACTAATGTAGTGTTGTAATCACTGTCCCAGTTCATGTACTTACTGCTGAATCGATTGTGCTACTGTGTGTATGTGTGTGTGTGTGTACGTCCGTGTGCGATCAGTAAGCTAGTGTCATGGTGTTTTATCAGACTAGTAAGTTCACATGTCTATACATAAAAAGAAAATAAACTAAATAAACATTACAAAAACTAATATAATAAATTAATGTAAAAATGAAATGAATAAAATTAAGAATTAAATCAAAAATTATTATAGTTAATTATCAAATATCTCCTAAATTAAAATATAAATAAAAAATAATGCTCAAATAAAATATATATCTATATATTATAAAATGTCACAACGTTATTAATTATGTTTATTTTAAAGCAGAAATTAAAGAGAACTAACTCATTAAAAAATATTTTTATAAAAAATGGTGGTTTGTATAAAAGAAAGTAGGAGATAATATTTAGGTGGTTCATAATTAAAATGGATTGAAGAAATGGGTTGGTCGTTTCAAGTGTTTCATGACGCCTTTGATGTACACTAATTTAAATTTTAATTTAGAAAGAAAAATATGCCTCTATCTAGAGTAAGCTCAAAGCGCAATCTGTTAGTCGGTCTGTTTGGTTCATTTAATTAATGGTGTTCAGATATCCAGGTGTGTTTAGCAGATTAGAAAGCTGACATGTAGACTTGTTATATGATTGTTTTGGAAGATGCTTTTCAATAGATAATATAAATAAATAAGAATTGTCATCGTGACAAAGTTACAAGGATTAAAGAATGATGAGATCAGACTAGTACCAAAAACCGGTAATTCTATTTGAACATACCCTCACTAGTCGATCGTAATTAGATTGCTTTCTTACAAGTCTCTCTCTCTCTCTCTTTTTTTTCCCTCTCTCTACGAATTCCTTTAAATTGTAATCGATTTACTAGTTTCTTGCGCTGTGAAGTGTAAACTTAACTGGTCTTTAACACAGCTTGTTATTTAACATTTGCTGACTAACGCCAAATCATCACGACTTCCAGTTCTTCCATTAGCAATGTTTGCCATTCACTCACAATGTCTCCATGGAATTTATTTTTCATTATTCATCAATTCTATGCACTGTTTGCATTCATTGTGTTAGAAAATTTTCAAAACCATTTAGAAAAATTCATCAATTGTTTATTTATAATTTCCAATTTTATTATAAGATCTTGTAAAAAATGCATTACTAACTAGCTATAGTTTTTAAAATTGCAATTAAAATATATTAATGTTGTAGATATACATTTTATCATTATATATATATATATATATATATATATACAAAATTATCACAATAACATGTGGTATAAATGCCCACAACTTGTATTCACTTACTCTCTGATGACGTGATAACGAAAGGCTTCAGAGCGATTATCTTCATTCATTTGTAGTAAGTTATCTGAATATATATATATATATATATAGGTGTGTTCTCTAATCGGGGTTCGGTCAATTTTCCAGGATAAAAAATCAAACTCTCGTTGCCAACGTTTCGGTTTTATTTAAAACCTTTTTCATAGGCATCTTCTCCATATACTCTTCTTATATCCTCATAAAAACCCATATTTCTTCTTATATAAACCCAAATGTATATATAACAGATTCAATAATATATCGACCGTTTGATAGAATAGGTGTGTTCTCTAATCGGGGTTCGGTCAATTTTCCAGGATAAAAAATCAAACTCTCGTTGCCAACGTTTCGGTTTTATTTAAAACCTTTTTCATAGGCATCTTCTCCATATACTCTTCTTATATCCTCATAAAAACCCATATTTCTTCTTATATAAACCCAAATGTATATATAACAGATTCAATAATATATCGACCGTTTGATAGAATAGGTGTGTTCTCTAATCGGGGTTCGGTCAATTTTCCAGGATAAAAAATCAAACTCTCGTTGCCAACGTTTCGGTTTTATTTAAAACCTTTTTCATAGGCATCTTCTCCATATACTCTTCTTATATCCTCATAAAAACCCATATTTCTTCTTATATAAACCCAAATGTATATATAACAGATTCAATAATATATCGACCGTTTGATAGAATAATATAGAATAATATAGAATAATACTTGATGATATATATATATGTATGCAAATATGTACATTATTCCATTAATAACGTAACTTTTGATCTATGATAATGCTATAATTAATGTAACTAATGACTGTAGGTTAGGTTGCATTGGCAGTCCCACAAGGGAACACCTGTAGGCCGAACATTGGCCCCATGTGATACCACACAATGAAGATTGATTCTACATTGGGAGTCATAAATTTTGCCTAACTATTGTTTATTTAGAATAGGGATGTTTAACGAGTACCTGATATCGTACAGACTTGGGAACGATGGCTTAGCATCCTCCTCGAGGGACGTCGTGCTCAGATTTATTGACCTCTCACGTCAATAAATCGAGGCCAGAAGAGTATTGAATCTCGGACCTACCAGTCCAGAGGGAGCACATTGCCACTGGTTATTCTAGCCCTCGTCAATAAGGCTACATAAATAATTACAACAACAATACTACCTCTAATCATTATTGTGTAAAGATTTTGTTATACGTCATCTGTGGGTTAGACTTCAGTAAGATTCTATTTATTTGGTTTCCTGATGAACTCTAAGTAGTTATTGTGAAAGTTATTCATCGTCTTGATGAGAACAGTTTAAGAAAGATGCAGTGATTTTGTATAAAGTGCACTCGAAACATTTCAAATCAATAATGGGCGCCTGTATTAGCGCCCCAGTGTTATTTCCATCTATTGTAAAGGTGAAAGTGCCCCTTTGTCACTCCAGCCTGCTTTGACAATGCTTATAGATTTGCTGTTTTGATTGATTGATTGAACAACAGGTGTTTGATGGATACTGCACGTCATCACTGGAGACAGTTGAATCAGTGAAAGGTCGAGGGTTGCTTCCGCCTTCCTTATCATTAAGGGCTCCCTCCAGCCAAGTCGCTAAGTAGTCCTCACTTTCCTTCTGTTTCAAACTCCTTCACTTCCTCCTGGCCGTCCTAATGACTCAACTCTAGAAGCAATCGAATTCTCATTGATCCATCCTATCAGTTTCTATTTCTTTCCCTCAGTTTTATCAAGATTGATTTCTACAGTCTAAATATTTGTAAATGTAAGGGTAAACACTCGTACCATCCAAAGAATCTGATTAAAATAAAAAATAACCAAAAATTTACAGAGTTAGGTAGAGATATTTATTCCGTTTATTTAAAAAACAATTATGAAACAACATGGCGGAAATGATGTTTGAATAGTCATAATTGATTTCATCGCTCATTGATCATTACAAATTTGATCATGCAGAGGTTACAGATAGGTTCTTAGCATAATTACATATTACTCGTATTCTCCCTAACTGTCTGCTTCTTCCTGATTGGTTTCAAAACATGTCCATTATCAAGAGCCAACTGGATTAGTTTACGCGATTCAATCCATTATTTGAAGTCAGTACCAATGAATATTAATTTTGTCAATGTTTTTCAAGTCACCTTTTTGTTATTGTTCGAGGAAGTACATTCACTGTTTCTTATGTTTAGTCAGTTATCAATCACTTGCTAAACTCTAACTCCTTAATTTTTAAAAATATGTTCTAATGTGTTTTTAAAGTATGCGTAATTGGATTTGTTACAGGGATAAAAGAGGTTGTTCGTTGTGTAGTTTTACTGTTTATTTACTTTATGGTATGCCTGTTTGTTTATTTTGTAGATTTCTTGTTGTTTGTAGCATTCTTGTAGTGTATCTGTTTATTTATTGTATGTTTGTCTGTTTATTTTTCTATTTTTATCTATCTGTTTATGTAGTTTGTCTGTTACTTTATTTTGCTATATCGCTGTTAGTTAATATTCCAGATTAAAACTAAAAATTGTTCCGCATGACACAATAAGAACAAAAAAAGCAATAACAATGAAAACATTAAAAATTTTTACGACGGTGTGATTCAGGAAATATAGGTATTACCGTACAAAAAAAAGTTCTATTGGTAATAGAGAACTTCTATAAAAAAAAATTTTAGAATGAAAAATTTCCCAAGAGATGTTTCAGGAAGTTTTATGGTTGATGTATTCACGTATCCACCGTGAAAATTTAAAACCGTATTTATTAATACGGTGAAAGGACTTTTTTTTTAAAACAAATTTCAATTTTTTTATTCCATTATTGACACCTATTCTGTTTCACTGCACTGGTATGACAGTACTGCTCATTTGGCTTCAGCTAAACGGAACAGAACACTAAAACCTCAAGAGGTGTCATCCATCTAATTACTCTTAAACCAGATCTTATGCTAGCAATAATACTGTTAATTGAGATAATTAAGCTAATTAGTTAATTTCCTTTATTAATTAAAATATACCATTTACTGTACGCATATTTAGCTTAAGAACTGGGCATTCCAAACAAATCATTCAGTTAACACCTATTGCTATGAGGTTATTTATTACTTGTTTTCTGGCTTTTTGTATTTGGTTTTATTATTTACATTTATTTGTTTATTGATCAAACCACAATATGAAATGGCTAAAAAGATCTTCGTCAACGTAACAAACGATCTTCGTCAGAGTCAAAAACCCAACTGAAATACTAAATGCAGAAATATCTTGGTGACAGATTGAGAGGAGTGGGAGAGAAGAGTGGTATTTTAAAAAGGTGTAAAGTGCAGGAAAGGACAAATGTCCAGATAGAGATGTTTGGGGAAACTTTTTTAGCGTTTAAGTTGGGATTTTTGACTCTGGTGAAGATCGCTTGTTACGGTTGGAAGATCTTAGTCTTTTTTTTTCCATTTCATACTGTAGTTTGATCATTGATTGTTATTTCACTTGTTTATGTGAAATCTTGTATTTATTTATTTATTAATGAAGTAAATATATATATATATATATCATTATGATCAATTAAAACTTTAAGACAATGTCAAGCATTTCAAGGCGAAGCACATTATACAAAGTAAAGAAAATAATAAAATTACTATTTAGTTTTGAAGATTCAACCTGGCCCCGTCAGCTTTAAAGTAAAAATTAAATCAGATTAAACTATCTTACTTCATTCTCGTCATCTTCCCTCAACCAGTTTCCGATAGTAAATACGAAGTAAGAAGGTAATTCTTCAATACTTGTAACTAGCAATTCCCATTCCACTACAAATAATAATGGTACACTGAAATATATTTATAAATTTTCAAAAACTTTAAACGAAATACTTATTTAAACGAATATACTATGAAACAAGCGTTCAATTATTTTAACAAATGTAAATTCATTTCCTTTATAATTGAGCCGCTTATTTTGAAAGTGGCCTAATTCCATTTATGTTAAAATCGAGATATTTAAGGGTTTGCGTTTTACAAAATTTAAAAATATTGTCATTTTATTTATCAACTAATTTTTGTAATAAAAAAACTTAGTAATTTTAAATAAATTTTGTACAATTTGCTGCAAAAGGTAAAGATAACGTAAAAATGTAATTATTTAAATAGCTAGCTAAATTTTTTTGGAAAATGGAATTAGGCCACTTTCAAAATAAACGGCTCAATTAATAATATTATTTTATAATAATTCGTTGATATTTATTTTAATATTTATGAAGTTTATGACATAATTTTTTCATAGTATTATAGTCATCTTATTAACTTTTTTGGGAATATGATATTAGTATTGTTATATTAGTAATTAAACAGAATTTGAAATAATGCGTTTAGTTTTTGAATGGTACAAATTTGCAACAGAAATTAATAAAAAAATTATTACGCATGAAAAGTATATTTATTTAACAACAAAAATACAAGTAGTGAGTTATAAGCCAGTCATCACTCTAAGCACGATTGTGCACTAATGTTATTAGGGTTAATCAATTGATTGAATCTATTATACACGAGTTACAAATTAAGTTGACTTCTGGTTAATCTAAGGAGGGGTGAATAAGTTATTAGACTTATTTACTGCTAAAGTTATCATTGCACCCTCTTTGAGGGGTAGTAGGTGCAATAGGGGTGACAACCCCTTTTCCCAAGTAATCTCTCTCTTCTCTCGGTCACGGAATGGTTGGTCAGCATTGGGCTTTCCTTTCTTTTCTCCTAACCATCATTTCCTTGATCTTCACTTGTTTCTCTTCTGTATAAACTCAATCGACCGAATCCCCACAACTACTTCTTTTTTTTTTGTTTTTTTTTTTTTCACTTCCTCGTAATCTTCCATTTCTTATGTTCTCTGTCATTAGAGACTTGATTTTCATCTTGACCCATTCACCCTAGAAGGGAAATCTGGAAATGTAATTCTTAACACATTAAAAAATATTCGTAATTATTGAAGTTCACCTCAAATTAATTACTCTATATTTAATTGAATAACGAAATATTGTTAATTTTAATAATAATCATCATTGTAAGTATAAGCCATTTTTATTTCAAATCAAACTATATGAAATAGAATTGGGGTGATGAATATCATATTAATATGCCACGTTAGGTATTGAATATAAAAATAATCAAATTTAATTACTTTGTGAATCATTGCCAAGCTAAGTGAATCTTTCACCAAATTCAGAACACTATCCTTAGCACAGTGAGTGTGGTATTGAGTGTGCGATCTATAAAGTCGATTATTTCAAAAATTATTATTAATGTAACCGATACTGACTAAAAATGAAGCAAGCTATTCTAACTAGCGAGATGGTAAATTTAAATTTAAAATGAAATTTAAAAAATGTTTGTGTAGTACTATGTAAATCATCATTACTTCTGAAACAGTCTCTGGATTCTAGCAAAGCTGTTTGATTATTTAGTAAATGTACAAGTTAAGATGCTTATTAGCTTAAATAACCATTATCCAACCAATTTATATAGACTGGATGACAGGCATTACACAAAACCTGTCTGAACGGGTAACATATGGGCTATGACGGGTAATCACTTTAACAATTATTTTTAAACTGTCAGTAAAAAGCACCAACTGTTAGACCTCATTCAAATTCCAACAGTAAAGTTGGTGAATGTACAGTATGTCATAATTAATTTGTGAAACATTATCAACTTAAAATAGTCTGCAGATATGAACATCTTATAAAACCTGTCTGACTTAGTAATTAATGTGTCAATTAAGAAGAATAATTAATTTATAATCATTGTCAAGTTAACTGAAATGGGCCACCAATGATAAACTTTAAAGTTTATGGTAGTAGTCTAAGAGTTATGGTGACTAAATACTTAATTAATTATTAAAAAATAATCTAAACTTACCTCCAGATAATAGTCTTCTCGGTTGAGATAGTGAATTTAAGAGTTACATTGATTAATTACGAAAAAAATTATTAAAAATTAATATGAAATAGTCTACAGATATTAACTTATTGGATGATATGGTAAATCTAAGAGTCACACTTACTGATTACATGATTAATTATTAAGAAATAAACTAAAATAACCTTTAGATAATAGACTTCATGGTTGAGATAGTGAATCTAAGAGTTACGCTGATTAATTACTTAATTAATTATTAAGAAATATTTAAAATATCCTCCAGGTAACAGATTTTGTGGTTGAGGCTGCAAATCTAAGAGTAATACTGAGGATAATTAATTAATTTTTTACATTAATTAATTATTAAGGAACAATCTGAAATAGCCTCCAGATAAAAGACTTTTTGGTTGAGAAAGTAAATCTAAGAGTTACTCATTATCACTATTATTACTCTATTTCAATTATGAAGAAATAATTTGAAATAGCTTCCAAATAATATACTTCTTAGTTGGAATAGTAAATCTAAGAGTTACCTATATATAATTATAAGAAACAATCGGAAATAGCTTGCAGGTAACAGACTTTCGATTGAGGTGGTAAATCTAAAAGTTATGCTAATTACTTAACTAATTATTGATCACCCTTCTTAACAAGCTCAAGGTGGCATACATAATACAAAACCTAAGTTAATGAATGAATGAGGTATGATAATTAATTATTTTAATAATGGTTTTCAGGCTAACGGAAGCAAGCCCCAGGTGATGGACTTCATTTAATATGGACTGCGTGAACTGATAATACTTGAGGTATGATTTTTTTTTTCAATACTTATCTATTAAGCTAATTAATGTTCTATAGTGAATATATGTATTGAAAACCTGTTAGACGGATGATGGATGAACCCTGCGTGGTGTTTAACGACTTTTCTAATTATCGACCTGCCTAATGCTCTTTAGTAAATAAATGTTCAATATGTTATACTTTGATATTCAACCTGTCCAAACTTTGGATCCCAACCGTCAAAAATATCCAGTAACTTAATTTAACCATTACTTGTCACAATTTTTTTTTTCGAAACCAAGATAATATATCATATCACTGACAAGTTACAAATATACTTTGCAATTGACAACTTTACAACTACAATCTACCATCGTTTAGCCATCAGATCTATTTCTGTTGTCTTCAGCAGTATCCACATTAATAGTTCATTCAAATGCCAACATTAATTTGCCATTTCTTATCTGCTAATATTCTTATACTTTTCTTTTGCCTTGAACAATTTGTAATGAATACTGTTTACAATATAGTACTTAATTACTATACTATTGTCAGGATAAATCGTAGATCAAGTAGGTTAAGAGATAGTGTGCTTGGTATTCATACTTATTTCAGATTTTTTAGTTATTAGTGCTGATCTTGGATTTTTTTATGTGGGAGATGGGAAGTTTTCTAAACACCGTCTCTAAGACAGACCCATCCAAGTCTCCTTGTTTAGGAACTGAATCTAACTCCCAAGCTTTCCCAATCTCACGAGTCTCAATAGCTTCCTGTCAGAGCTAAGTTTGACGACCTGATGACTTGTAAATGCAAAGTCGCAAGAGTATATGACCACGAAAACGACTCCTTCCCTTGCCAGACTGATGTCTCCATTCGAGACAAAAACCGCAAGATGAGCCATCTGGCCCGGAACTGCTAATTACGACGTCCTCTGATGTGCATGGATCCTCAGACAGGACGTAAATCTCAAACCCGAACAATATCATATACTCTTACATAGTCCCTACTCTAGTAAACTTGATTAAAGAAATGTTAAGTGTTCTCTATGCAGAATCAACCAGGATTGTTTCTTGTACATAACTAAAATGGGTGGCAAATAATAAATGAGCCACACTCTCCATCTATTGTGCCACACTAGAAAAGGAAAGACAATAAGTCTATAAGGCTATTAGAAACAGTTGACAGAGGAAACCGTGGTTTAAAAATATATTGAAATCCTTAATGCTTTATTATCTATTGAAATAATCCTTGAAGCTGTTCTGTGCCTTTATCTTTATAATTGCTTTTTTGATTTCATATTAAACATATTATAAAATAATATCATAAATTCAATTTTTTAAAAATTAAAACAAATATGATTTAACTTACTATAATAAAATACAGTTAAGTTTTAAAATATAATCATGTGCGCTGTATTCCATACAGTTTCTTCTTTATATATAATAATTTAAGCCTCCTTTTTAAAAATATACTTAATTTCAGTTAAATGTCAACCAAGACCAAAACAACAGATAAACGAAACTATTTAAATATTAGTTTAATAAAGAGAAAAGTTTACTATTTATAAAACAAGATAAGCTTTCATTCTGTTATACATTTCATGATACAAAGTAATAGAAAATCATAACTTAAAAAGTAATAACGAAGGAAGGAAAGTAAACGAAGGAGAAATTGAATCAACTAAATGTTGTATGCCCATAAAATGTTGGCAAACATTTCTCCAAGATTTCGCCTTATTTACAACTTTTTAAAAGATAAACTTGCTTTAATTAAGGGAAGTAAAAATGTAGTTTAAGACAGAATGTTAAAGCAGAGAAGGTTGGTTTTCTTAGAGGGAGAGGTTATGAAAATGGAAACAGAAGTCATTTGGTGAAATGGGACAATGAGGGAAGAATTGGGCAAATCTAAAGGGTTGGAAAGAGTTTTAGAGTCGCGCCTCTAATCAAGTATACCAATGAGGCAGCAGATAACAGCTTTACGATGTACCCTAAACGAATTGCACAATGGCCACTCTAATATGAGTTGGCACTTTGGCAAAGTCCAAAGCACCATTCAAACCCATCCTATAATTAAATACTACCCTCCTTTTCTTCCCTCTTCCTAGCCGTCTAATTAGATTTTTAATTAATTACTTTCTCAATTAAAAAAAAAAATCTTAAATGTCGCCGGTAAGATGAAACTGTTTGATTCTTTTTAAGCTTTGTGGGAAATCCCCATTCTGGCTTCTTGAATAATTGAAGATACTTCTTTATTTCTTTTTTAGGGCAAATCAACTTTTGATTTTGCTTATCACCTCTTGACAGTAGAAACAAATAACTCTTTCAACAAACAATAATAACTTAACACACACACAAATCTCTCTCTCTCTCACTCTCTCTCTCTCTCACTCTCTCTCTCTCTCTCTCTCTCTCTCTCTCTCTCTCTCTCACTCACTCACTCACACGCACACACACACACTCACACAAACACACACACAACACACATATATATTTGTATAAACTGTCAGCAGATTTTCATATAAGCATGTATTGTTAAATAGCAGAGCAGATTCTGCATCACGATTTTTGTCAGTAATTCTTCTTTTTTTCTAATCACATTCTATGCTGCAAAATCAATAAAAATAACAAACTTCCCAGGGACATACTGGAGGCAATAACATACTCCAATAACTGATAATATATATTATCAAGTCAAATTAGCACTCCTAAAGTACGGGAGGTTAACCACACGTCACTCATTCCTTGATAATTTAATTTTAGGATCAAAGTTTCTCGAGCTAGGAATTACAAACATGTCACTGACTTGCAAATTGAGTTCTGGGCTTTTCTCCTCCATGTAGAAGGCTTCCAGAATCTGCAGTTGTAATCTATTTCTTCTAGAATTGAAAATGGAAGTTCTATCCCTCTTACGGTGAGGGACGATCGGTGTACCTTCCCCAAGTATGCCTCCCTCCAGCTGGGGGTTGAGTAGCGGGACGCCTTGACAGTTTAGTTGTGGTCATGCCGATGTATATATATACAATTTACAAATTGTTGTATAAATTATATACAACATACATTATATTTTATTTCGAATTTATATATCTTGTATTTCTGCTTAGAAAACTACTGCAGTAGTACATAGTTAATATATCATTATTTTGAATATCATCATTCGTAACATTATTGTCTGATCTTACATGTAAATGTCATTGTTTAGTTATAAAGCAATGTTATCTATTTATTTGTTGTTCATAGTTATGCATAAAATACTATAATGTTTATATGCACTAAGCCTTGAACATTCTAATTAACAGTGAAATTGTAATAAAAAAAAAAATTGAAATATTTCAACATTACTGAAGTCTATGCATGCAACATAAACATTCTTTCAACTCTGAAAAATGCCGGCAATGTTATGAAATACCTTAGAAAACGTTTCCTGGTAACGTTACCCTTAAATCAAAAATTTCTGGATCATCCACTTAATTTTACGAACTTATGTATATATAAAGAATTTAAGCAAATATGTCTGATAACTTTGTCAATGCTTAATAAGTTATATATATTTTTTGAAAATTAAGCTTTAAAAAAATGTTTGTAAAAAATATTAGTGAAATACAATGATAAAACTTGATTTTTATAAATGCGAAATTTTCGAACAAAAGTTTTAATGATCTATATGTCATTTAATGGAATGAATAGGCAGCAAAACAGCCTCTGTTGGTTGACTATTGTGATTTCGCTGATGGTAAAAGCGTTTTTTTTTTCTGCTTCTAAGCCAACTTTCTAATTTATTCTGACATCAATCAAAAACTGTGTTTCTTAGCTGTAAATAGTTTATTTAAAGGCGTTCAATGCCGCTTCGTTAATAACCGCAGAGTGCTCTGCTTCCAATGAACTCCGTGGGGAATATCTGGTAGACACTAACACAAACATAGTTATAGTTAAACTCATATAAAAAGTAATAAATAGTTAATTTGATTAATTATAAAAATAATAATCATTTATTGCAAAAAGGAATATTACACGTACCTAATGTCTTCACATTTTTTTTGCATGTCGGCAATTATCTGTGGTTTTCTAAGTAGGGTAGAGTTCCGACTCCTTTTCCGGGATCAATATAAATGAATGACCTCATCCACACATGATAATGAATGCCGCAGCCTCTTTTCAGACCTTTACGTCGCTACTCTCTTCCAGCACACTCCACAGACTTTCCTTACCTCTTCTTTGGTCTCCCCTTCTTTCTTTTCTCTGTTATTGGCCACCAGTGTAGTATTTCCTTTGACCATCGCTCTTCTTTCGATCTCACTAGATGTCTAGTCCATCTCTATTTCCTGTCAAGTACAGTTCTGCCGATACCTTTTAATTTGGTTATGTTACTGATTCACTGATTCCTCCGTTATCTCTTCTGGTGATACCTATCATACACCTTTTCATTGCTTTAACAGTAGCTCTTAGTTTCTTTAAGCTCTCTTTACTCAGTGTACGTGTTTCACCACCATATGCCAAGACTGGCAATACAACACTTCCATATTTTTATTTTCTCTCAGTATCAATCTTCGATCTTAGAATACCTCGCAAGCTCTTTGCTACCCTTCTCGATATTCCCTTCTTCATGCTTCCGTCCACCAATAGCAACCTTCTTAAATAAACAAACACCTATACTTCATCTATCCGGTTTATTCCTTGATATATATGTACTTCATTAATTTAATTAATTATTTTTGCCTTAATATGGGTGGTGAATTTTAATACTATGTTCAAAATGTAAAAAAATTAATACCATTTTTACGACACGTAGGTTATGAATAAAGTAATTTTCTAAGGTAGTGCAATCAGTTATTATGTGGTTTTTACTCATTTGTGGATTTAAAAACTAATGAAATAGTCTACACATGTAGAAATTTAATAGTATAAACGACGCGTTTCGAACACTTAGTGTTCTTCTTCAGACATTTACTAAAAAAATTCAATATCATCAGTAGTTATCAATAGTGTAAAGTAAATGGTACAAAATAAAATAAGGAAGATAGTACATACCCAAGGGAGAGTGTCTGTGGTACACCTGATCTATTTCATCCTATTACCAGTCAGGTGTACCACAGACAATCACCCTTGGATATATACTCTTTTCCTTATTTTATTTTGTACCATTTACTTTGTACTATAGATAACTCTCTGATGACTGCATTTTTTTTAGTTTATCCCTGAAGAAGAACACTATGTGTTCGAAACGCGTTGTTTATACTATTAAATTTCTATATGTGGAGACTATTTCATTAGCATTTTACCCTGCAATAAAGTAATTTTACAAAAAAATCATCTTTTATTTTTCTCTTGAAACTGGACCTGTTTTGAAACAAGTCCAACAAAAGTCACTGAGTCGTGAGGGAAGTAGGGAGTTTAGAGTGGATTGGGTTTGACATAAGGTTTGTCCTAAGAGATTTTGATGGGTTTGGATTTCAGTACACTCTTTGATCACTAGTAGAGGTGATGATTACTCCATTGATTCCAACCTTAAATCACATTGGATATCCACATATATATGGATACTGACGTATTCCAGGCATAAAACGTCCACACATAATTTAGTCTATTTTGATCCCGATTTTGTTTATTTTTTCGGTTTGTAACGAGATCAAATAAGGAATTGTAGAAAGCATGAACTTTTACAGCTGTTAATATTCAAAGAGTATTAAAAAGAAAAATGTTAACAAATACTTATACTTTATTGTGAATAAAATAAAAAAATACGAACAAATTTTAAACCAAATTCAGATGTGGCGAGATTTAAAAAAAATAGAGAATGATTGCCAATCATACACCAGAAAGGCTCAGCAAAGGTTCTGTTGATCCCACGTGGAAAGGGGCAGGTTCAGGAGGTGAACTGCAGGACAGTTTGGGAAAGATGAATTTGATGAATTGGTGAAGAGATATGAACAAAAATACATGAAAAGATTTGTCTAGATCTTTTTTTGAATCGTTGGTTAATACAGATGTATGTAAATTAAAATACGTTTTGATTTTCCTACATAAATAAGTATTTATGATCAAACCGCAATACGAAATGGGAAAAAAAAGACTTAGATCATTCAAATGTAACAAGGGGTCTTCGTCAGAGTCAAAACCCCAACTGAAACCCAAGATGCAGAAACTGGTGAGGGGTTGAAAAATAAGAATATATAATTTGATTGCATAACAGATGTTTTATTTTTTCAGACATTCCATAAAATCAGACCAAATTAATGTTTTTACTTAAATCTCAATCCAAATTTTAAGTTTAAACATTATTCTTTAAATGAAAAGAACTGACCATTGATTTCCATTGAAGAGTAAACACATGGATTGAACAGAAAAAACGTTAACAAGAAAGAATAGTACTTTGAAGAATACATGAAAGAATGTAGATTAAAAGAGAGAAAATGAAAAGAGAACAAACATTAAAGCAGTCTGAGGAAAACAAAACAGGACTTTCACCTGCGGGTGCCTGCTGGAGACAGACTACATCGATAAAGAAATTCAAGTACCTCCTAGGGATAACATCAGCACCTCCAGGATGATACGAAATCAAGGATATTTCTGTCCATTGGTGCAGGCTGAGGCCAGCATTCATTCCATGATACAATCATTACAGGCAACCCCAGTTGCTCTTGTACATTGCAGACAGTTTTGAAGAAGAAGACCTCTCCACAATAACTGCACTAATCGACTTGATTAGCTGGAGACAAACACCTCGGTGGGGATTAGATCGAGCAAACATTACTCCCGCCCAGATATCAACCAAAGCAAACACTCCATCGCAACTAGGACTTTAACCTTGGTCACCTCTAGAAGATGCATCTATGACACTACCTTCCAGAGTCAACTATTTTTATAGACCCCCCCCCCTCCACCAAAACCTTATGTTATAAATATTATATTATTTTCCTTTACACTTTACCTGTATAACTTGTATTAGATTTATTTCGGAATATTTATTTCCTAACAGTGATATCAAATATTTTTTTTATATATTCTGATTATGTTACCTAACTAAAGTTATTAATGTTACTATTACTATATTTATATTTGATATAGTTGCGGTTTTTGACATAATAAAACAGCTGTACTTCTGCATTTCTTTAAGCGCTGCCCACTAGTTAGTTGTCTGCCGTTATCAAGTATACGACTTCCATTCATAAAATACGATTTGATATTTGAATCGTTCTAAATTGTAAAAAGTTCTGTCAAATTTAATATCTTTTTAATTTTTAAAGACTTTTGCATGCTGTTATTAGGTGTATTTTTAATATATATTGTTAAATGGTTAGGTTTTTGTTTTCATTTGACACGCACTCTTATAGACTATTCTCTTCAGGTTTCTAGAGAAGAGTGTTAATTGTTTGCTTATTTAACTTCATTTATTGTTATCTACAAGTTACGCTTCAGATCTTTTTTTATTTTAATAAATAAAATTGTTTATTTTAATGTTGTGAAATCAGTTATTAAGTATTATTTACTTATTTAGTGAAACATGCAGAGAAATATGTAATAAAACAAACAACTAAAAAAAACAACGTGTTTCATATACTTAGTGCTCCCAAACCATTTTGTAACATGAAAAGTAATTTTATTCCTAAAAAATTATTTCTTGAAAGCTTCATTAGTTTTTCTCAACAAAGAGTTGATAACATAACGAGTGTTTTTCGTATGGAAAGGATTATTAATAAAATTGTACAATACAATATAGTCTTTTTTCAATAGAAACGGAAAATATGGTTTATTTGTTGAGAAGCACATTATTAAAGTTATTGCAATGCGGTAGTTAGGCCAGAGAGTTTTTCGTTGGGAGATTCAAATATTACCTATATCATATTTATTAGAGAAAAAACTTTTAACAATTTTCCTTCAAAAGGTTCAGGAATGAAGTTTTTCTCTAAAATAACAACGAATGCATGTTTTTTTTATCTTCCATAACAAACCTGAAATTTTTAGTCTAATGGTATACACGCTGCCATATCATCATATCTGATGATTTTAAATAATTAACCGAAAAGAAGAAACTGTTTTTTTTTTTAGGAAGATCTGATTTTATTTTATAAGACATTTAATCTTCAGTAATAATTATAACGGACCAGTGGATGATATGTGAAGCATTTAATAAAAAGTAAATTAATTATTCTGTTTTCAATGGAATAAATAATTGAGGTGGTGAACTCTATTTTGTAAAAATATTTTTATTTTGTGCTATAAATTCTTCATAATACCTCTAATCTTCACCATTAACGGTAGCACGTAAAAATACTGTCATCTTTTACGGAGTAAACCGTGAAGGTGAACTTTTGAGAGAAAGTTTATGTTTACAAACAAAATTGCTATCTAAAAGATATATTATCAAGTACATGGTTTTGTTTTTGTAAATATATATATATATGAAGATTTCACATAACTACGTGAAATAACAATCTGTGAAAACCAGTATAAGAAATGGGAAAACAGACAGATCTTTCAACCGTAACAAGCGGTCTTCGTCAGTTGGGTTTTTTGACTCTGACGAAGACTGTTTGTTACGTTTGAAAGATCTTAGTCTTGTTTACCCATTTCATATTGTGGTTTGATCATTGATATATACATATATATGTATATATATATATTAATGATCAAACCACAATAAGAAATGGGAAAACAAGACTAAGATCTTTCAACCGTAATCTTTCAAGCCAATATAAGATCTTTCAAACCACTTATTGTGGTTTGATCATTGATTGTTTGTTATTTCACGTGTTTATGTGATATCTTTATATATATATATATATATATATATATATATATATATATATATATCAACTACTGAGCGCTTGGGGCGCTAGCGAGTTGTAACCTACCTTGTATCACCTGCTATTTGTAGTCTTGTTTATCACACACACACACACACCACACACACACATATATATATATATATATATATATATATATATATATATATATATTGATAAAAGTATCGACCGTGGAATAGAAACAAAACTAAAGTTTATCGGTACTCGGTCAGATCTGACCGAGTCTCAATATACTTAGTTTTGTATATATATAGAATTTGAAGTTACTATTCTTTCTATAAAATTGATTAGTATAGTAAACAAGCATAGTCGTGATAAATTCATCGGTTTCCACTAGTCACAGAAGATAAGCAACATTGGGTTGATTAGTACCTAGACAGGTGGAATATGGCACAACACAATGTGTCAGTAGTTGCACAGTAGATTTGACTAGTGGGTGCCGAATCGTAAACGTAGTTCTTCTTTTGGATCAAAAACCATTAATCCGTTATTTGTTAAATAATATGTTCAAAGCTTAACGAATTATTCTATCCGTCAAGTCAACTTTAAAACAAATTTAACATTAAATAGAAATGATTTTGACCTCTATTAATGTTTAGGTTATTTTAAGGTTTGTCTTTTATTTACATAGCAAACTTCGCCTTTTCAGTACTAACTGCAAACATACTGCCGCAACACCATATCTGAAAATTTTAAGAATTAAATAAAAAGGAGAATTTTTTGTTCTGAGAATTTGTATAACCAGCCTAATCTTGACCACTGAGAGTAACAAAGCACCGGTTTATCACTTTACTATAAATGTAAATAACTCTACGCGTACTGCACTTTCATTTCTTCACATTGCACTTGCTCCAATCGGACAAAGAGATCGTTCTCCTAGGCGACAGGGAAAGTGTTTATGCCTGAGGAGATTGAAATAGTGGCCTCCTATCACAATCTAAGATCATATCAATTCTTCACCAGTCAAATTGCCTTCCTTCAAGAGAAATTTGCTTACTCAGCCTTTTAATAGAATTTCTTTAGTCGGGAAGAGGGTGTTGATTTTCTATTATTACGAAAATTACATTCACGTTATCCACTAATCGATTAACTTGAGCCACTGTACAGTCAAAAACAAGTTTGACTGTATATATATATATATATAATTCGTATTTTATACGAATACAATGAAGAAGTGTATTTTGTGTACGTTAGATTAATAATTCATTAATAAATAAATATCAAAATGTATTTCTTAAAAAATAAGAGTCAACACTAGTGTATTTGTAATTGTCCATTACAAATGACAATTTGAACTAAAGTTCACAACAATTAAATTTGATATAGTAATGACACTTGTCAAATAGTATATTACTTTGTAATCCAAATCTGTTGCCTTATGGTAGATTATTTTCATTTTATTTTTTTCTTTATATTTTGCTTTTGTTTATTGTTTGTTCACATTTGCATTATTCAAATTTTTGTCACACAATTATATATATATATATATATATATATATATATATATAACTGACCGAGTCCTGATAAACTTTAGTTTTGTATATATATATATATATATATATATATATCAATTTTTCAATATCTATTTCAAACTCAGTTATGTCTTGATAATGGCTGAGGACAGCAGAAACATGGACTCATGTAACAAGTTGACTATTGGAAGCATATTATATACTGTTGATATAGTAACAAGAACTCTATTCAGAAAACTTGAGAAACTTATTAAGAAGCAAGTTTCAGCAAAATATGGTCATATTTTTAACAATGTGTGTTTACAGGAAGGACTGCTACCAACATTTACCAATATATATATATATATATATATATATATATAAACTATATTGACGAAAAGGACACAAACAGAAATGAAACAGAAACTAACTAATATATTTCGATGGCCTCGTCATCAGGAAGATCGAAACGAGTCTCTCCCCAGACAAACAACTTTAGTATATATATACTAAAACACAATTCTGAAATATTAAATAAGAAAGAAAATAATAAAAAACCATGTTCAGGGAAATTAATTCAAAAATTTGGGTAAAAGAATCTTCAAAGTTTAAAAAGTTAATTAACATCAAAGAAAGCAAAACGAGCAAAACTATGATAGCATTTCATAGATATATTAGCATCCCACGCCTCTTTTCTCATATATGTATGTATATATATCCAGAAAAAACACAATAAATAACACGTGATACAATCAATGAAGGTTAAACAACAATTCAAAAAGGAGAACAATAGAAATAAATGCTTTGATGACATAAATTGAAAGGCCTCAGAGCATTTATTTCTATTGTTTTCCTTTTTCCATTGAGGTTTAAACTTCATATATATATCCAAAGGTATGTTATCTCGAAAAATATATTTTCCAGTGTTATAACTGTCTTCCTATTTCTTGAAGTTTGTTCAAAATAACGTTTCGTATATATTTGTCCACATCCTCAGGACAATTTTATTGGTATAAATTTCTTACAGTCTTTATTGGTATGAATGGAAAATCAAAAAAATTATTTTTATGTATAAATATTATTAATTTAGTATTTATGGCCATTTGTTTGAATAAATATCACACATTTAATTATCTATGGACTTATCAAGTATTGTGCTGCTCCTAACGACATTATGTCGAACTACTGTTATCAAATGTTTATTTCCCCAAGTTAATTTGATACAGAGAGTTCGTAATATTGTCGCCTGTAGTTGATAAGTAACCTAAACAAAGAATGTACTATGTGCTATGTACTATTTCTTTAAACAGAGAGCTATAAATGACAAAATAAGAACGATTTAGATAACAAAATAAAATTTTTCTTTTCTAATGTTAAGCTAATAAATTCTGTAATTGATATAACCCAAAAGATGTTCACAAATATAGATGAAACGTCAGCTGGAGTTGTTTGGAAATATATTTAAATGAGCTTAAATGAATATATAAATATATTTAAATTTTATATTTATATGAGTTTCCTATAAAATATTTCATTTAATATTCATTTAATATATTTATTCCAATCAAAAGTATTTTAAAATCTTTCATATCTTATGATGAATTAGTTAAAACACATCAGTTTCTATAAAACGTAACAACAAACAAACTGTTCTTGGTTTTTTCTTTTTTGCTGAGGAGGGTGGTTTGTTTAGTATGACATGTAAAACTATTTTGAGACAATAAATATACGCATTGTAACGTAGTCAACGAAATAACATACCTATATTTACATTTTATTTGGTTTTTACAGTGGTATTAAAATAAAATATAGTACTCATAAAAAAGTGTGATTTTCAGTTTTTGGCCTAACGCTTGAGTAATTTAATATTTCTTGATTAAACTTTCATTAACCTTAACTATTTGAGGAGGAAATAACATACTAAAACGGACAGTTTTTGATTACATATATGGTCACTGCCAGAATGATTTGAGCTGTTATTTTTGAAAGTGGTATAAATCCATTCCTAATAGTTATAATTAAAACAACTTTCTTTTTGCAATTATTATTAATTATTTTGACTGCACTGTCCACTGAATTTACCTTGAATGCTTCAATAAACTAGTAGTAAAAGACAAATAATTTCAAAATTATAATTTCAAAGTTATAAGTATTTTTGTTTTTCGTTATCTTAACGAAAGATTATTCATATAATATTTCTCAACTTATTCATATAAGTTGAATTACTTATAATGTAATTCACAAGTTGTAACTTGTAATTCATTACTCGAGTATGTAATTGGCTTCATTATTACTTTTTACATTAAAAATCTATTTTAGTAAAGCTAATATTCTATAAAAACGTGGACTTAAATTTATTTTGGTTTTTATTTTTTGTAATACGTTATTTTTGAAAACGTATTTTTTCAAAAGTCTATTTTGAGCTAAGGAAACCATTTATTTTTTTAAATAAAACATTAATTATTATTTTATAATAAAATTTAAAAGGTATATAGTATTAAAACCATCACTGGAATAAATTAACCTTTGCTAATATTTTTAAATTAACTCAAATGCAAACCCTTTATTATCTCGATCCATAAAAAAAATGGACTTACACCACTTTCAAAAATAACGTATTAGAACTTGAAAAAAAAAGTTTGTATTGTTCTGTAGTTTTTATTTCTATCTATTCTAAGTCAAGTAACGTAGCTATTGATATAAATCATATTGGATGTCTACATTTCTGTTGTATATAGTATATAAGGTGAAAGTAAAATTATAAATCTATAGAAAACTGCATTTACTCCAAACCAGGCATAAACTAGCTATAGCCGAGAAGCTTTTTACGTTTCTTATAAAATAAAACACTCAAATACGTAAATACTATGCCTTCATCTTCAATATTCCTTTATCATCTTCAAAAGGTCATCTCGAAAGGTATTAATGGTTCTTAGAAATTAGTTTATCCGGAGAAATCTCTCTAGGAAAAGTTATTTGTTTTCATCCCTTGTACTCGTGACCTTAATCCAAGTTAATAGTGAATCAATCAAGAGGAGGGCTAATAGAGATTAATCCCTGCAATATAATCAAAATATCAGTCAATTTTTCTGATTTTCTTTTTCAAATTATTTTTATTTATACCAACACCGTTTTTATCAGTATAAAATTAGAAAGAAATTCAATTTAATCATTCATGAAGAAAGTAAAATAAAAAAAATGAACTTTGAGCTTTTAAATTTTGTTAATTATATTTTAAACACTTTTAACAGTAATAAACCTAACAAAATATTACTAATATTGTTTAGACTTGTAGTTTGTTATTTTTAAAAAGAAAATCCATTGACCGATAAGTGAATAAAAAAAAAACAGATTAATTTGTTGTGGAGTTAAATTTTTGACTTTCAAAATAATACTTTCGTAGAGTTTAACTGAATTAACATGTGAAATTTTACCAAAAATCATAGTAATTAAGTTTAGCATAGCTAACACAAAGACTTACAGGGAGTTTATATAGATATATAAAAGCAAAAAAATGAGATGCCTAGTTTATGTTAAGCTGTAACAAAGATCGATAGTGATGCAAATAATTTTTTTTGCGTTTGAATTACAGTAAAGTCGGGACAATGATGTGAATAGTGTAACTCAAAGGAGGTGGTTGTGGTGATCACAGTCAGGCTCTTTTAGACGCCAGAAAATAAAAGGCACAACATCGATAAATAGAGAGTATAACTGGAAAATTAATATTTGTTGTTTATATGCATTACCTTGAGTCACTCACCTAATTGGAAAACGTACTATGCGGCCCACGGTAAACAAATTGTAACCCGAGCGTGAAGGTACTACTTTGGTTTTTAGGTGCAGATAATCTCAGTTAATAGTAGAAAAACTGTTAGTTGTTGATAGGCGGAGATATATGTCATTATTAATAATTAAATTTATTGTATAAATAAATCAATAAATTTCTCAGTGGATATGGATACTTTTGCGTCTACCTATACAAAACAGGAAAGCACCAGACAGACATCCGAGTGCATTTATTGTTCAGCAGTAGATGATGTGGAGCAGACATTCTTTACATGCAAAAAATGAAATAGCCAAAGGAGTGATTTAGTGAAGGGAATTGATATATTCTTCCCAGAAACTATTATGGCCAAGATGATACAGAGTGCTGAGGTGTGGAAAATAGTAGACTGTCTAGTCAAAAATATCATCGCAACCAAAAAAGGAGACACTTAGAAGAGCTGGAGTAACTATTTCTAAGGTAAGTCTGCCTTAAACTAGCAAATGAATGGCCTAGCATGAAGGAATGTGGGAAACAGTTCCAGGCTAGTGTTCTAGAAGAAAAGGGTGTGTTTTAGTTGGTACTCTGGTTTATCTGGGAGCCTAGAACTATGTGCGTAAATGCATTACCAAAAAAAAAATAATAATAATAATAAATTAACATACAATAATATACAAATCGACAAAATTGATGGTCTTTTGTAAAAATTCGAAAATGAGGTGTAAAGAACAAAGTTATTGTAATAACAGATGTTTTGAAATTTCCTTCATCATGATTTGAAGCGTTAGTCAATTTCAATGCTTGTTTCTTGTTCAACAAGATTACCCTTTACTATTTAGTTAAAGGAGTTTGTGATTTCTTGCATCAAAAGCTGACTGATGACTGGGAAGGGTTTGCCTAAGTCTAACTTTCTCTGGGCTTAACCTCAATATAAATAGTTGGAGAGGCAGCGGTGCAGCCATTCTATAAGAATCATTCATATAACCTTAGTTACTTTCATTTTGCACTTGACCCTTCATGACCGAATGACATTCGACGAAAAAGCTACCGAGATTCTCCTGTTCCGTTTGGAAATCTACACCTGGAGCACTACTCATAGAAAAGATTAGAAATGGTCGCAATCTTTTGTTCCTGGTCACCAAAAAATTTCTTTAAATCGATAAAATAATATCTCTTTCAATGATAACATGTTTCAGATTTTGACACATTCTATTGATAATAACAATATTATTGTTCCAGCTTCGAGAAAGTACACGTAATCTACCTTTCTTTTATCAGTCCTCATCAATTATGTTGAAATAGTTGTTCTTCCAGAAAACCTTTCACCATATTTCGTAACAGTCTTTACATTTAGCATCAGAAATAATAATAGTTCGTAACTCATTTGCTACTTATTATTTTACATCAAGAAATAATTATTGTACTTTTCGTTTGCAAGCAAATACCTTAGCTAATCTAGGTTCATTTTATTTCAAAAAATTTTAACCTTTTGTGATACTCTTACAATAAATGGAATAGTAATACAACTGACCTCATATTTTACAAATTAAGCGAATTTCACAAATTCAGCTATTTCGATTTTTACTGCTCTACAAGATTGAATAATGAAGAAAACCGTTAGAAATGCTTTATATTAAAATTGTCCGTCGCTCCATTAATTTTAAAAGTAACATAATCAAGTTGAATGGCTTATATTTAGATTGAAATAGCTGATTTCCCAAAAATTTTTATTAAAGTATTGTTGATTATTAAGTATTAAAGTTGTTTATTTTTATAATGGATGTCCTGAACTTGTTTTCAATAGTAGACAAATTTACCGTTTTGTTAAATTCGTTATTTCATACTAATATTTGTTACTGTTGATGTGTAAATATCAATATTTTTTCATTTGCAAATATACAGACTCTCTAAGTTACGTGCATTTGTTAACGATTTACTTATTCACAAATACAATTTAATTATAACAAATTTTAAAATAAAACCAAAACGGTGTGATTATGATCTTTACTTTAATCTAAAATACTCACCGAAACTTAGTCCAATTTAGTCTTAATATGACAAGATTTCACACAAAACTCGTAAAATGAAAATAAGCGTCTGCTGAACATTAAGATGTGAGACTGATGTTCTCTTATTGGGCTTTAGGCTTTCATTTTTATTTCATTATGACATGTCCTTAGGTATGCAAAGCAAGACGTAGTGACTAGAATTACACAGCAACCTTCTCACTGCTTTTGGCACTTACTCTAGCCTCCGATTAGCCATCCTGTCTGTTTTAGATTTCTTTGACTGAAACAAAATTATGTGAAGTTAACAATTACTAAAATGTAAATTCAACAGTATTTTGTCTTCATAATCTAAACTATTACATTTTAAAGTAACTGTCTATATAATTTAAATAATGATTTAAAGAAAGAATCCTCATAAGATGTTTCATTCAGAATGGTTTTTCCTTCCTGACCATTTTTCTTATTACTATTTTCTAAAATACTATCCTCCTCTAATTGAAAACTTGACCGGGTTTTTTCTTATATAAGAGACTGAATATGATTTGCGTTGTTATTTCTTTTATCCAGATCTTGACGGCACACGGTAAGTAATGACAAGGCAAGTCGAGCCAGGGACAATTAGTGTCCCTAACTGGCCCTTACCTCGCAGGGACAGCCCCGGTCCTGCCCTAATTCCCCTTGCAGCGAGTAATTCATTGGATATTCCTTTGTTAAGTAGATTAGGGACGCCACTTCATCCACCCTAATCCCTCGACAAAGGCCCATTTTTCTCCGGATAGAGCCTCCATCCTCCTTCTACCATAAACTTCCACTTTACATTAATTCAACCCATTCCTCTCAAACCCCTGTCCCCCCCCCCCCACCTCTTCACTGCCACCACCATAAAACTAACCCCCCCCAGAATTACTCCTTCGACTGTTATAAATTTCATTTCCCCCTACGACACGTCCCCATAATCATATTCCTCTTTGGTGATATACCCTCGAAAGGACTACGCAATGATATTTTAATGAAGAATTCCCTATTCCTTTGAATTGATAGCACTTATATTCAAATATATAAAACTGGAAATTGCTTTCTCAGCAACTATTTATCCATTTCCCATCCAATTGCCTCTTAAATAAAGCTTAAATCGCGTTTTCTAGGCAAGATTCAGAAAATAATTTAACTTTCACTTCTAAAATAATAGCAAAAAATACTTACAGTAAAAAAGGAAAAAAACTGAAAACTGACCAAATTACTATTACTTTAGTAACATTATATCAGACTGTCAATTTAACTTTCAATTATATACATAGAATATATATATCCGTATAAGTAAATAAATATATATAAAAATATACTAATTTTAAAATTAACTAATACTATAAGAAGCAGCGCCTAAACAATATATTATGGAGGTCACTCCTTTAATTTTCTTTTATAGCATACTTCCAAATATCTCACTAAGAAAATGTCTGCAGTGATCTCATTAAATTAGAATTAAATGTAGTGAATTTTATTTAAGATCCATTAGTGTTTTGTTTTAAGAGTTAAAGTTAAACTAATTTAATTTAAGTTATAAACTAATGTAACTCAGTTTAATAGAAGAAATGGCCCTTTTAATAAAGTCTGACAGCAAGTATAATAAGCTACCATGATATGTGGTTATGATGAGTAATGAATTATTACTATTACTAATCTAATACTAATGACAAAATCATATATATATATGAACTATATTGACACAAAGAACACTCTGAATTGAAACAGAAACTCACTGCTATATTTCGATATCCTTGTCATCAGGAAGATAGAAACGTGTTGCTCCGCAGGCAGACAACGACTGCCTCGTTCAAATTTTCAAAGTTCAATTTTGAACTTTATATATATATATAAAGTTAAAAATTGATGAAGAGTAATAACACACAAAGTAAAGAAGCACACTTACCAACACAAATTTTTGGCAAATCCGTCGTCAGGAGAAAAGAGAGTGTGGATAACAAGCACGCTGTAAACGCATTTGCAGCTAACCGATCCGAAATGCGTGGTGGGTCAAAAGTTGACAGCGTCCCTGGTCCCCCTCTCTCTTTTCTCCTGAAGACTTTGTTTCTTTACTCTTTTTTTTACTTTCCTTTAATTTTTAATGTGTATTATGTCCAGTTTGCATCGTCTTTTCACAAATAATCACAATAAAAAACTTGATGGGAATTAATATAACAAACCAGGAGAAAAAAATCAAAAACAAGATAAATATGCCCCCGGCCCTTAACTTTATGTCATCTGAGAGCGACTACAAAATAAGTGAGAATTCATATTTACTTATTTATTTAGTACATTAGGAACATGTCTATTAGTAATATAGGTGGTAAGCTCTACAGTTTTAACGAAGAGACGAGGAAGGAATTTCAGAAATTTAAGAAATTATTTAGAAAACAGATGCAAGCCAAATATGGGGCGTTATTTAACTATATATATAAATAGATTTCACATAAACACGTAAAATAGCAATCAATAATCAAAACACAATATGAAATGGAAAAACAAGACTAAGATCTTTCTACCATTACAACCGTTCTTCGTCAGAGTCAACTGAAAAAACCCAGTTGGTGTTTTGACTCTGACGAAGATCGCTTGTTACGGTTGAAAGATCTTAGTATTGTTTTCCCATTTCATATTGTGGTTTGATCATTAACTATATATATATATATATATATATATATATGTGTGTGTGTATGTGTAAAGTTTGGGACAGTCCTTTATTCAAACATATTTCGTTGAATAATTGACTATGTTATACATTTCAAATTATACATATCTGGTAACACGAGGAGACCCTAACTGCCAACACCCCACACTCCACCAACGTACCTACCACCTCAATCCAGCCAGTAGCTCTTGAGAACCAGAACTAAGAGCTGTTTTACAACGATTTCTGCTGTGTCTTAACACCAACAATAAATACACTAAACAAATTTTATAATTACTCTGAAGATGACTTCAGAAATCGAAACACATGTCGGATCCACCCTAATTAATATTCTCCAACGTTAGGATGAAGAAAAGAAGAAATTATTTCATAAACTGGCAAAACAATTCAAAAAAACGTCTTCAGCTATAATTTGGTCAATTTTTAAACGATGTATATATATGCGTATGCGTATGTGTATGTGTGTGTGTGTGTGTGTGTGTGTGTGTGTGTGTGTGTGTGTGTGTGTGTGTGTGTGTGTGTGAGTTTTGAACTTGAACAATGTTTAAAAACATGCATATTGTTAATACCACCGAGGTTAGTATGATTTATATTAGAAATAGGTAAAACCATCATACCTCGTAAGATAATCCTGGAGTTGGAGCGCTTTCGGACGTTGTCCGTCTTCGATCGCAACAAACCTTCTGCGATCGAAAGGTTTGTTGCGATCGAAGATGGACAACGTCCGAAAGCGCTCCAACTCCATGATCATCTTACGTTGTATGACGGTTTTACCTATTTATAATATAAATGTTTAAAAACCTTGCTTTATATACCAATTTATATACCTTTTATGCATATAAATTCGCAAATGAATTAACTCTATGAAAGAAGTCCATGTTATTTGACGAGCATTAATCTTCCCAACAGTGGAAGACTGACTGCATTCACTGGTATATGGTATTTTTAACTAAAAATAAATAACGCCTCCATAAGATCATTTACAGAAATATTCAAGTTAGTGAAATTTGCTGAAATGGTTAAAACGATTTTATTCAAGAAATTTTATTTTGAGAAAGTCCTATCAGACTGTTCTGAACTTTCAAAATAAAAATTATTTTGTTTATGATTGATGACCACCCGTATAGTATCAAGGTTAATGCAACCTTTCGAAACCTCCACTGAGTGTCTTCATCAACTTCAACATGTACATGTCAAATATTATGACGACCACTTCTTTATCTTCCGTATTATATTTCATTCGTCTCACTGTACCTGAAAGAAATGTGTCTTCTACTATTGACTAAAAAATCTAAAATCATTATGCTTATCATTTATTTTGTCATTTACTACAAATATTTTATAAATATAAGTCTTTAAATTTATTAAATTTTATTAGTGACGGTTTTTACTAAATTGAATTATTTTAATGCAATTATACAAGTAATTTTAAAAAAATGCCAGTTAGAATAACATTATTGTCCTATGCATACTTTTTGAACATATTATTAAAATTCCTATGAATATATTACTATGTCCTATATCACTACCATTACACCACGAAAAAATCATATATCTGATTTTCATTTAGCCTTTAATATATATATATATATATCTTTAAATTACACAAAGCACGACACAGAAAAAAGAATAAAAAGAACACTTACAGAATTCAATATTTCGAACTGTTTTTCGTCATCAGGAGTAGACTAGAAGAGAGGGCGAAGTGAGAGATATCGTATCTCCCCACGTCGAAGAACCGAGCGCGACTTCGCGCTCAACAGTTCGAAATATTGAATTCTGTAAGTGTTCATTTTATTCTTTTTTCTGTGTCGTGCTTTGTGTAATTTAAAGTTTTATAGCCCTTGTGGACCGTATCTTCTATTTAGTATATATATATATATATATATATATATATATATATATATAAAGATTTCACATAAACACGTGAAATAACAATCAATGATCAAACCACAATAAGAAATGGGAAAACAATACTAAGATCTTTCAACCGTAACAAGCGGTCTTCGTCAAAGTCAAAAACCCAACTGGCCGATTCAGTTAATGACTGATTCAGTTGGGTTTTTGACTTTGACGAAGACCAGTTGTTACGGTTGAAAGATATTAGTCTTGTTTTCCCATTTCTTATTGTAGTTTGATCATTTATATATATATATATATGTATATCATTAAAATTAACCGCAGTCTCGGCATTCACGATCTTAAGACTGAGAGATTCGACCCTACGAACTAACCTCCTGCTAACAGGGCTCAACTGGAAAAGGAGTTGGCCAAGTGACATGTTAAATTAAATTAACATTAATTTAACTAACATTAATTTTATTAATTAATTTAAATTAACATTAAGTTAATTAATTTAACATGTCACTTGGCCAACTCCTTTTCCAGTTGAACCCTGTTAGCAGGAGGTTAGTTCGTAGGATCGAATCTCTCAGTCTTAAGATCGTGAATGCCGAGACTGCGGTTAATTTTAATGATACGTGTTTAAAAGAGGATCTGCTGCCTATTTATACCAATACATATATATATATATAAAAAGATTTCACATAAACACGTGAAACAACAATCAATGATCAAACCACAATAAGAAATGGGAAAATAAGACTAAGATCTTTCAACCGTAACAAGCGGTCTTCGTCAGAGTCAAAAACCCAACCGCAACCGCAAAAAGTCAAACCCAAAATATATATATATATATATATACATTATATAACTGGAAAAAAGAATATTTATAGAACGAGAACACTTACTGGATCAATATTTCGAACCTAAGTTCGTTATAGGGAAAAGAGTAGAAGGGAAGAAGAAGTGGTAGTGCGTTCAAGAATACGTGTGGTAGACCACTCTTCTTTCCGTCTATTCTCTTCCCGATGACAAACTTCGGTTCGAAATATTGATCCAGTGAATGTTCTCGATCTTTTTGTGTTTTATTTTTTCAGTTAATGAACTGTTTAGTATTTTCATTAAATATATATATCGTTAAAATTTATAGGAGATTCACGTTCACGACTTTTTTACTAATTGATTTTATTTTTATCATGATCCTCCTTTGTGAAGGTGATAATAGTCAAAGCAAGCTAACAAACGGCATTCAGTAAAGCAATAACAATGAGCAGTTACCGTCAAAGCACTAAAAACATTTGGGCGTAAATATCTTTATCTGATTAACTATTAAACTAAATTTAGTTTAGTTAGGATAGAATGTTTAGTTTAGTTAATTAGATAAAAATATTTACGGTCAAGTGTTTATAGTGTCTTAACCGCAACCCCTTATTATTATGAAGTTGCTGAATATCGTTTGTTAACTTGCAAACAATCTAACTTAATTAGTAAATTTTGCTAACATTAATTAATAGGTTAGGTTAGGTTAGGTTGCAGTGGCAGTCCCACAAGGGAACACACGTAGGCCAAGCATTGGCCCTTTGTGATACCACACAATGAAGATTGATTCTACAGTGGGAGTCCTAAATTTTGCCTAACTCAAATATATTTAGAGTAGGGATCTTTAACGAGTACCTGACATCGTACAGGCTCGGGACCGACGGTTTAACGTCCTTCTCCGAGGGACGACGTGCTCAGATTTATTCACCTCCCACGTGAATAAATCGAGGGCCAGGTGAGGATTGAACCCCGGGCCTATCAGTTCACAGGTGAGCACGTAACCACTGAGCTAGCCTGGCCCCCAACATTAATTAATAAAAATCTGGAGTGGCCTACACTCTACTTTACTATAAGTAACTTAATGTCAAATTTCTTGAGTATATAAAACATAACGTCTCATTTAAGCATAACATAAATATCTAAATATAATGATATATTAAAAAAATCTGGAGTGGCCTACACTCTACTTTACTATAAGTAACCTAATGTCAAATTTCTTGAGTATATAAAACATAACGTCTCATTTAAGCATAACGTAAACATCTAAATGGGATATAATTATTAGCCTGTCATTCCTGAGGTAGTACAGATAGTGATTGAAGGACATATCAATTTATAAGCTTATTTTTGTACATCACAAATAATTTATTATTTGAAAATAATTTCATTAGTATAACTACAGCAGTAATAACATTTTTGAAAAACCAAAGTGAACATTTCTTGAAACGAAATAGTATCCTACAAGAGAACATGGCTATTGTTCAAATAGCCAGTAGATTTCTTACATCGTTTACTTGACATCCTTCTACATTGAATATTAATGTAAAATTTTCAAATTTGAAACAGTAAAATACTCTTTTTTTCTCTGAAAAACTTCTTAAACAGCGAAGAAAATGTTGTTTTAAGGTGATTTGTTAATTAAAGATGTACGATAATTACAGTTATTAATCTCTAAACGAAAGATTTCAATTTTGAATTATCTTTTACATTTTTGGTTTTTAACAGAATTATTATACGGGGAATTTTATGGCTTCTTAGTATTTAATAAGATCATTTTCCTTCCCCTTTGTCAAATAACATATATACGAATTTTTTTTTAATGAGTGTTATCATTTACCTGCACAATATTATTCCTCTTACATCTCTTATAAGTCAATATATTTTCATTTTTCCATTAGAAACATCAATTTTATCTCAGTGGATTCGCTCAAAAAATTTCTAAGTTAATGTAAACAATGTAAAAAAATACAAAAAATTCGACAAGTATAGCAGGTGATCTCTTAGTCTAGGGTAAACAAAGAGTTTTTATATCGTTATTGCTCTTTCCCGTAACTGAAACTTCATGATTTTTTTTTTATGAATTGCTAATTTTTTGTTCCATTTTTGGTCAAATTTTCATTATTTTTTAACGAGCCGTTTAGCGTCAAAAAAACATTTTCTGAAAACACAAATCGTACTGTAACGCCCCTTTAGCGAATGTAATTTTAGAAAAAAATATCTCAACTCATTCTCCATATAATGTTCTATTTATAGGCATAGTTTCATCTTTGTCCGTCAAACAGTATGGCTTGTATCGCTCTCACAAGGTTTGAGATTGAATTATAAGTAAAAATTTTTACATTTTATTGAAAAAAAAATATTTCCTGTTGTTTTAAAATTCTGAATATATTTTTCGTTTGTTCGATTTGTAACTTCAAAGATAATGTCAAAATTTCAAAACTCTAGGGTTATCAGTTTAGGAGAAATAAATGTTTTAAAAAAAACGGTTTTTGGCAAAAAAAGTGACTTTCCCATCATGCATAATTCTTCCCAAACAATAGGGATCTTCGTCTAAATGGGGCCCATTTTTGTGTAAAATATCAACTTGATCCATCAAAGATTCTGGACCGTAGCGTGGTAACAAGCAATGCTAACACACGCACCCACCCACGCACCCACGCACCCACCCACCCACCCACCCACCCACCCACCCACCCACACACACACACAGACATCATCGTAAAAACGTCATAAAACGACTTCTGGGACCTCAAAACATGTAATTCCGTCAAAATCTCGAGATCGAATTTTTTCACGATCACTATACTTGACTTATAGTAAAGTAAAAAAGTCGTGAACACAAAATATGCTATAAATTTTAACGAAATATGCTTAAAAAAGGACTTGCAGCCGAAATTCCTGTGAAGTTTAAACCACAATGGAAAAAGGAAAACAATAAAAATAAATGCTCTGAGGCCTTTGAATTTATGTCATCAGAGAGCAAGCAAAGTAATAACTGAGAATCTAACATAAAAGTGATAATATATCTGCAGTTTTTTCTTAAGACATGCTTTATTAAAGTGAACTGCAAACTCAGCACTCACCATCATCTCACTGATATTAACGATGTTCTGACCCACTGACTCGATGTCACGAACCAATTTACTTCTATTAAAGAATAATTGAAATAGTAGTTAGTCAAGTGACAAGTCTCACAAGAATAAATCTTATATAATCTTATCATCATATAATCTTCTGTATTATAAAACAAAGTTTTAAAATAGACACTTAAAATAAAAATTAAGGTATAAACCACAGTAAGAAAAATTACAAAATAAAAGGATATTCTACCAAAATAATAAGGTTTTTTTTCCTGGTCTCACCTGACACTGACACAAGAAACAACAATCATCTGCTGTGGTATTAAGAAAGGAAGAATGCAAGGGAGGTATTTTAATGGGCATGAAAAGCAAAGAATGGAAAGAAAAAAAGAAAGGAATCCAGGAAGAAAATTAACTACTAACTGTCATAAAATTTATATAAATACTCATTAAAAACGTTTACGCCAAAATTAAACTTTTTTTTCTACATTGATATTACTTTCTGCACACATATACAGTCATTCGCTTCTTTCACTTCGAAAGCCCAACGTTATCTCTGTTATTTTTTTTTGTTTCCCCCAAGCTCTATACCCAAGTATGATCCATGTGTTTGGTTTTCGAAATACCAAAGGTATTATTTGTTTAATCAACGACGTTTCAAAACAAATGACCGTCTTTACCAGTCAGTAAACCTAACTGAGTCGATATAATAAGCTTTTACAGATCCCTTGTGTTCCCACTCAACTAAAATTGTGTGTTCGTTTTTGGGTTATACTGAAAAATCAATGTTGATAATTTTTACAATTGAGATTTAAAATATGGTATTCGGTTGAATTATCAAAGTGGACCATATCTCTCTTGCAATTATTGCACTAACTGTAATGTCGCGTCTGCCGATTCGTGAACTGGTACTTTTTCGGACCATAGTATGAACTGATTTAGAGAGAAGTTGTGGATTTGTGACCTCTCTCCGTGACTTTTCTTGAATAACAGTAGCTCACTGGAGTGGTGTAGAATGATAAACAAATCATCCTTTCGACCCAAGTTTTCAGCTTTGAATAAAATAATACTATAAAAAAAAATCAACCAACGTACATATCAATTTGAAGAAATACAGGCTATTGTATCATCAAGCTTTATGTTTCACTATCTTTCCAGATTAATAACATAAAGCTTACAAAATAATCTAACATTCAATGTAATCTGCCCCATGCTGGGATACTGTTTCACTAATGTTTCCCCCTTTCTGTTCGTATTCATAACACAAACACAAAATTACTGTTCCTGATTAATTTTAGTAAATTTAAGACCCCAGATATTTCACTTCTCCTAGAGATCTAGTACAAGATAGTAAACATACACAGTCATAGTTCAGACGGCTAAATTCTTAGATAACCTATTAACTTCAAAGTTACAACTTTTGTTAGTCTTAAAAAAAAAGCACGGTCAATCTATATAAACAAAATAATGATTTTGTCTGTGTATTGCTCAGAACTGAGTCATTCAAGTTTTCTTTACGTTTCATACATTGGAGAAACCGAAAACACCCTTAGAAAAATTTCTATCCGTTTGTCCGCAAAATTTTGTCACAAGTAAACTCAGTCACCAAAAGACATAACAAGCTGAAACTTTGACAATAAATTTGTGCATGTCTAACTTAAAATATGGGTCTAAATTTATTGGAAATTCAACGTAGAAGTGAAGTTATGGACGTTTAAAGCAAAAACTTTTGTCAAAGTAAACTCAGCCACCGTGAGACATAGTGAGCTGAAACATTGACACTAGATTTGTGTATGTCTAACTTAAAATATAGGCTCTGAATAGATTGATAATTCAGTGCAGAAGGGAAGTTATAGACAATTAAACTGTATTTTGCTAACTTCTCAGACATGTTTATTTTAAAAATACACATGCGTAGCAAGAAGGTATTGTTAGTTGACTTTAATTTCATTTGAGCATATCAATATATTGCGTATTTGACATTATTATAAATTTACGATTTTTAATGTTATAATTGTTAGTTTTGATAAGCAATTAATCACTTAGGGTCAAAATTAAAGACAAGATTTGTACGTTTTTCTTTTTTTAAATTTAATTTAATTGCTGGATGAATTTTTCATTATATTAATGATGAAGTAGATGAAAGTTATCTGTCGTCTCTTGCCAGATTTTTTTTCATACTTATTCTGAGGCCTTATTTTTTTGAAGTAAGAGTTTACAATAAAAGCAGCGAGTGGTCTAAGATGTGTAATTGGCTGGTGTAAAGACAGCCGTTTGATTAGGGTTGGAGAGTAGAGGCCAGCCAGTACCTGTAGCTAAATGTCTCCCCTTGGAGGGGTGTTGAGAGGTAGGGGGTACAGCAGCGAATTAGTTATAAGAGCCAAGGGAAAGAGGTTGATTTTTTTTTTGCTCTTCCTCCCTGGTAAGACATCTGTGGATTAGAGTTCCTCCCTCCACAGACTGATGTTAAAGTAGATAGCCGGCTTCTATCGCCCAGAATTTAATCATTTGTAGTAGGATAGCAAATGTAAGAGGGGGAGGAAGACTAAAAAGAAACCGTTTTGTATCGAGGAAACAAACCATCCTCACTCCTACACCACCGCTTCTTAAATTAAAACTGTTTCCTGCATTTTTTTTTTAAAAAAGAAACTCTAGCTTGATACGATAACTAAGCGCTTTGACCAATGCTCAGAGGAAATTGAAATTTTTATGTCTCTCTTCTTTCAATGTCCCTTCCCCCTCCCCCCTAGTTCTTCTACTAATCACAAAACAAAATTACTAACATTAAATTAAGCAAAAAGCGTTTATACATCTAGTTTTTAAAAAGTAAATATTTAATTCAGTATAATTAAGAAAGGTAGTTATTAATTTTTTAATTAAAATACTTCTTTGAATTAATATAATTCAAATGCCATCAACTAATTGTTGACAAGTTTAGTTTGCTACAATTGAGATCGTAGAATCATGAAATAAAATCGACCTTAAGTTTCCACGTATTTAGATGTTTTTAAGTCACTGGAATATCTGACTTATATTTCTTTTTAATTACAGTTATAAGAAAAATAACTGTATAAATCATAAAAGGAAAGTTATAACAGATTCTGAAGGTTTCACACACTTAAAGTTTCTTAATTTATTTATTTAGATTTTCAATTTGCTATAACAAAAGTACCTACAGTCATAAAATATTTTTACGGATTTGCCCGTCTTTAGGTTAATTGAATTCATTTTTGATACTCTTGATTACTTTTGTTGGTATGTGAATGGGTGAATAGTTGTGTATCATAATAGTGTGTGACTACAGTGTTATCATAGTGCAGAAGGTTAGGTAAGGTTAGCTTAGGTTGCAGAGGCCGTGCCAGAACAGAATCAACATAGGCCATAAACTTGCCGTTGTGATATCACAAAGGAAGTGGATAACCTTAACGAGTAGGTAAGATTATTTAGACTGGTTCACGCGAACCATTACGAGAAAACATTAAATTTATCTAGAACCAAGATTGTCAAATATGTCCTTTCTGATGATTGACAGAGAAAATAAGACACAGAACCTTCTTCCTCATTTGCACGTGCCCTTCATATATCCTTAGCCTCCAGATCATCCTAGTTGCACGGGGGTACTAAAGTTCAGCTCAAGCGCAAATAAATATTATTTTGACCATCGAAACTTTTATCAGTTGTGATACTGTTTTCAAAATATAATTGATGTTAAGATTAATAATTTACATTGTGAAAACATGCCCTTCTAAAGGTCAAATAGATTCGTTCATGAGAGTTTGGAGACATGGAAACACAACTGAATTTAATAGTAATTTATTGGAGTTATAGTATGTGACTTTATCAAAATCTTTGTTTAAACATCCAGAATAAGTCAAGAATATTCTAATTTTCTTATGTCCCATCAAGCTCTAGACATCAGCACTGATGTTACAATACTTCGATATTGTCATTTTATGTACCACGTGACTTTTAAGACAATATGCACACTCAATATTTCCTTATTGACATCAAGCACTTCTATATCACAAACATTAGGCATCAATGTTTTAATATCAAGATTTTTTTAAAAGTTTGACATCTTTCCTTTGTATAATTTTGTTTGATTTCTGCACATCGTTTCTTCAATTTTTGTTTATTCATCAAACTTTTTTTTATTCAAGTTATTAAAGATTTCTGCATATATCAGTATCACATACTTCACTATACACTAGAAATGAGTGGTTTTGAAAACTGTTGGTATCGGTTTGGTTTTACAGAAATTATTCTGAAGTATAGTGAAAGCTAAGTACATCGAAATGTAATGGCATTCTATATTATACTAGTAAAAAATAAATTTAACTTTTAAAGTAATTTTATAATAAAAGATTAGTAAAGGTTTTGAAAGTCCTTATTTTGTTGTACAGTCTTCGCAGTGATATTTGAAACATTTTGGTGAGACACCACATCGGTCATTCTTTCATTCTGTCTAGCCGCCAGTGTGATTTAAAATTAGCATTGCAAAATATTCTATTATTCTAACACAATATGTTTGTATCTAAAATAACAGAATGTTTTATATTTATTTTTACAATTCCATTGTTTTTTTTTCGTTAACGAAGTCCCTTTCTGCAGTAATAATATTTATTCATAACAATCAGTCATCCAAAGAGCAAAGACCCTCATGCCCAAAATGTAAAGATGTATTGACGGTGGCCCATTTAATTGAAGAATGCCCACAATTAGAGCAAGGAAGGATGTCTGCAGGCATACCATCAAAATTGATAATAGCACTAGCCCCTGATAATAAAGATTCTAGTGAAGTGACATCATTCCTAAAGGAAATAAAGCTATACAACAAAATATGAGGAACTAGAGAATTGAAGAAAAGCAGACAGTGCTAATGTCCTAGTAGACTATGCACTTATCAACTATAAATAAAAAAAAACAATCAGTCCCCCCCTCCCCAGAGTGGTTAAAAAAATAGTAATAATAAATAAACTGACAGTTTTGTTTTATTTAAAATACTCTAATATGTGGTTCATCATAGCACAAAACACGGTCACATTTGGATATTGATGCTCCATGTAGGTTCTCCGTACTCCAAATGTGGTTGTTATATTTGTTAAGTTTGCCATTTACGTTGATTGCTAAAACAAGTTGGTCATCAAATCTGTCATTTTCCAACTTCTCTAGCATTGAAATTTCAAAGGAACGACTAGTTGGTTTATCAGTGTTCTGCGCGTGCTGGTTTCACAATAGCTTATAAGGTTTCTTTATAAATTATAAATTCTTTATAAGATATGCCAAAAAAAAAAAAAAAAAAAATCTGAAGGAAACTGAAGTTCTCTACAGACTCTTGTGATCGATTTATAGGGGCTCCACTTGAAGGCAGTTCCAACTCACCTAACCGTAACATCTGAACTGGAGGGGCGTCCCCATTCTCTTGGCTTAGGGCAAAAACACCACCTTCATAAATACACCACGCCATCTCAGTATGAACTTCCTTTCTTCTGCTCTTTTTCAATATATTTTGTGCAAAATAAAAATATTCCATTAAGAGTCGATGTCTCAGTTTTGACAAACTCAAGGATCCCAAAAACTATTCCCGGTTGAGTGAACACCACAACTGGATGTGACAAAATCATGAGCATTGGAAAAAATTAATGAATTAGCATGAAAATGGCCAGTTTCATTTGACTATTATTCATAGTTCAGCAGATATAAGGGCTTTAAATGCACCCAAGAGTTATAGAATATTTAAATTGATACCTGATTGATATTCTAATTCCAAAAAGAATTAGAATTTAATTATATTAAATCACTTGTTTAGAAATCTGAGATTTTAATTGAATAAATCTAGACCTGTCCGATAATTATATGCAGGAGAAGTTTATTTGTTAAAGATCATATCTTATAGTGTTATTAACAATAACATTATAATGCATAAATATCGTATTATAATAATTTCCTTCATAGTACAATATTTATTATTATTGTAATACTTATAATATTAAATATATTTATGCGTCGATAAAAATATTGTTATACAAATTTCATGAAATATTTATCATGATTTGAAATGTGAAGTTTCGATAATGAACAGAATATTGAGGAATAATTAATATATGTATGTTATAGAAAACAGTAAAGCATTCTCCTTGGGATGAAATGTTAGCAAAAACAATGTAGCATGTATCAGCAGCAAACATTGTATATCTGTTTCAATTTATTTTGAAAAACGGTGATTACAGTGTTGAGCACACACACTCTCACTTATCAACTTTTCCAAAATGTATCCCAGAAAGCGTAATTCTTTCAAAATACTATAATACAGTGAATAAGTGGCAGATATCTAATTTACGGTGAACGATAGAAGTCAATAAAAGGTAGGCTTAAATAATAGGATAAAAAAATAGAGAGAATTGAAATATAGTTCATATATATTCTATCGTTAAAGGAATCTACAGGTTCCATGATTACATTTATGTAAATCATCATTAAATAAATAACATCAATTATTATGTATACATTAATTTTGTAAAGCGTTTTTAAAACTTTTCTGTTTTTTTTTTACTTAATATAATTACTGAGTTGTAATTGACAGGATAGAATATTTAATAATAAATCAATATTACTTTTTAAGTATCAAATGAACCTCATTTTACATCTAACAAAACGAACTAAAAATTGAATGTTCAAACACCACTATTGTATTATTAAATACAAAATTATTTAATATATTATTATATTAAATATTCACATATGTAAAGAGTTTATATAACTCTTTCCTGCCTCTGACATACTCACTGTATTTCTTTTTAGTCTTTAGTCTTTCTCTAAAACAACATAAGAAAATATATTGCGTGAGTTTCCATATACAAGTTCACAACATTACGTGAAATAAAAATCGTTTAAACTACAGGAAGAATTCAGAAATGAGTTGAGGACTAGGTATGTAATCTATAGGTCTTAGTCTCATTTCTCAATTTCTAGAGTAGGTTAAACAATGGTTTGTATGTATATACAGATCCTAGGGTGGTTTATGCCATCTTTTCTTCATCAATATTCTACGTTCTTCATTCCTTTTAAAGACAGCATGTGGCCAAACTCACATTAGAACGTGAGTAGCAGTCACCCTTTTGTATCTCTCACTTTGTATTAATTATATACATAAACAAAAAAAAAACTCTCACCAGGACAATACATAAATATACTGAGTTTAACAGTTAGAAACAAACACATAGCAAAAGAACTGATAAAATTCACTTGAATTTTTCTACATCCTCCATCATCAGCAGAGAAGTGATCTGGAAGGTAGTAAAGTGCCAACTGATAAACAGCTAGTCCTTTAGACCAATAAGCGTTTGGCTACAAAGTGAAAACTCGGAAAGAGAAAAACTTAAATAAAAGAAGAAGACGGAATATGAAGGCAAACTAAAGTATTAAATAATAATAGTGAATGATAATCTATAAAGTAAATTAGAAATATAACGGATAAATAATTGAAACTAAAAAAACTAAGATCATGCATTACATATGAAAATTATTTAACTTTAAATCATTCAACTTTTATTTACTTAATCTTTATATTTTCAATTAAGTATTAAAAATTAACTTAAAAAATAACCTTCTACAACAATGATTGAGTTGTGAGTTGATCAATCACCAAATATAGTTAGTTGCCTCTGAAGCTGTTAAGATAATATTAGTGTTAAAGTTGGCATCTGGTTAAGTACGAGTATTTCAACCCAAACACCTTTGAAGTTGAAGCAGTGAAGAAGTTTACATCAGAACAACGGGAAGGTTACGATAACAAATTTGTAAGATCATTTAAGTGAAGGCCATACCGACATAAAAAGCAATGTACTGAGTGTTTTCAAGTCGACCAACACAATTATGGGAAGGACAGAGGGTATTAATATATTTATTATTTACTATGAATTAGTTATTATTATTGAATGACTTTATTATGCTTTCATTAGTATTAAAGTTAATTAGTAATAATGCTTTACTTTATTTTGTTACCAATTATAAAAAGTTAATTAACTAATAAGTTATTGAATATTTAAAGAGTATTAATTATTAATTTCAACAAACATAACAACTGTGTATAAAGCGTAAGTTTATAAAAGTGTTTATCATAAAAAATAATAGCACTTGATTTGAAGAAATACTAATGAAATAATTTTGTATTTAATTAAGTTTTCAGTTGAAAAATTGCAAGTGAAATAATGGAAGCAAATAGTAAATATTTGTTCAAGAAGAATGTGCAAGTGAACTGTGAGAAGTAGAACATTGAAAATTCTTTTTTATTAGAACAATTAATTATATTCATTCATTTAATACGCACATATGGGCGTATGTAGATATGACTAAGAACCAAAGAAACTATTGGAATGATCTAGAGATTATCCTCAAACACAATGTTAATTAATATCTCACTAATTTGATCGAAGAAATACATAATCAAGTTGTATTGTATTCTTCAAATAGTGTAGTCATCTTGTCCTGTTTCTGATTGGTACTAAATTAGTTACTGTTTCTAATAATTCATTATATTCCTATTTCTTTACATTATATTACAAGAAAACTCTATGACCTTGAGAAAAGTCACTTTTGTGTTTTTCATGAATTTGAATGTTTAAAGATCCTCGTAAACTATCTCCGTATTATTGAAATTGTATTTAGGTATGTATATGTTGGTGATAGTATTTCATTCTTTTGTTTGTATATGTATAGATATGTGTCTGATTGTATAATACATACATATGAATGTGTGTCCATAACCCTTTAAGTGTGTATATCAAAATATTTACCATACTTTATGCAGATTTAACTGTTTGCATATTTTTAAAAGTATCTGTTTAAAATATATTTCATTTCTTTTTATATATTAACTTCAATCATGTCATTGAACTACTTATAGCAAATACTCCTACATATCAATAACAAAAAAATGAAAATAGTAATGAGGATTAATTAAACTTTAAACTTAATTAAGTGTTAAAACGTATAAGTGACAGGAAAATATGGGTTGACATGTGAGCTTTAAAAAATTATAATTTGTTTAATGTACGTGTGAGAAAGCAGTAGTAAGAAGTATTACAAATAAGAGGTTTCGTATTTATTTTGATGTATTTATGTTTGATAATTTGATACAATTTATTAATTATAATTTGTACCAACACTAATTGAAAATGAAATTACGTATTTTCATTACATTTAAAATGCAATTTCTCAGTACTCTGAAATCATTTTGTAATTCATTTATATTAAATTTGAAAGTGCATTAGTTATTTACTGCACTTTATAATGCACTAATATAATAATATTAGTTATTATATTACTAATGTAATTAGTTATATTAGTTTTTAAGTCTTCATATGATAGAAGTGTGCATGTATGTAACACTGTTTTTACATAATCCCATAAAAGAAATTTGCTTCGTGGCTTGAACGAATTATGTGTTTAAAATGTCAAAAAAGATTGTTTACAACAATGTAGTGAAAAAAATACTAAGTTAAACTTAAAACGAGATACATTACACTTTATCTTGTGTTTTCCACATTCTTTTGGACACAGATGCATATAAAGTTAGCAATTTAATTTAGTTTAGGCAGATCCTAAAAACATTCTGTAATATTTTGCAAAAAAAAAGTTATAATAATTGTTAACTTGTATTAATAGCAGTCGTGATAACAACTGAGATATTGAAAATTAAATAGAATGTCATTTTTTATAGTCTATTTATGTTTTAGAACCATCTATTTCCATTGTTTAAAGACTTATTTTAGGAAATTGAAAGTATCATAATAATTTAATACAATTTGCTTGTTCAATAAATAATGCTTTATAATAAACAAATATAGAGTTATTAGAAATTAGGACACCACAGGAACATAATTATTATTCATACTAATGTTAATAGGTACAGGAACTTAATTATTATTCGTATTACTTTTGTGAATAATTTAATATTTGTGAAATCCGCAATGGATACATACACATTTTTTCGGAAAGAAATTATATGTGAAATTTGGCACTTCAACATTAAAGTGTTTATGATATAATGTGCTTTAAACATGCGTTATCAAAGCCCAATAGTTAAATGTATGAGTAGAATTAATGGAAAATAACCAAACACAATATTACATTAGAGGTTTACAAGAATATTTGTAGCAGTTATAATATATGTATAGAAATATAGACTACTATTCAGTAAGTTCATTATTGTTGGACAATGTACTTTACTATAAATAGTTCACCAAGTTTAGACACTGGTAATGTCTTGAATTATCAAATAATAATGTCGAAGTTATTTCAATTATCAGTTGCTTTAAGTATTATTAGGCAAAGATCTTTTTTTATTCTCTGTCAACAAGATAACATATGGTTATACGTTGAGGTTGTTCATTTATAAAGGCTCTCCTTTTCTATTAGAAATGTAATTTATCTTTTCACATGAAATGAATATTCTAACATTACATTTAGAATAGGTCAATAATACTTTTAAACGGAACATAGTTGAGTTTATGAAGTAATCTTCGAATTTAAACTTAAACAATATTTGACAAACTTAATAATTGAATAAAAACAAATTAAATATATTTTATCTGTTTACAAATTATTAATATCTTTACGAATTTCTCAGATGTTTTTTTATTTAAAGATAATAATGGGATATTTAGGAATATATTGGCATAACTTGTTTGATTGGTATTTTCAGGAGCATTCAAGGATTATCAAATTATCAGTCCCTCGTAAAGACGCACACGTATAAAGCTGTTTGGATGGCTTTACCAACGATTCACAAGGTAAGACGGACTTTTACAATAATATTCTGTTTCATATTATTTCTTCGAACCATAATACAATGCTTATGAAATCAAGTACCATCACCGATTAAATCATCTTTAATATGAACCTACATTTAAACAAGGAGTAGTGAATTTAATAGCAACCAGTTAGAATATAATTCATTCTAGAATAAAAGAATATAAATCGTTTCTTCAGTGAAGTTTTTATTTTGTTTTATTGATCTGTATTGTTGGTCTCTATGTTGTCTATGCTTATAAATTATTTATTTTAAGTTACCAGGTTATATTTGGTTATGAATAACAAAAGACATTATTAATGTCTTTCATTTCAATGGCAAGAGTTTAAAAGAATTGTTTATACAAATAAGTAATGAGGATAAAGAATTATGTTGACTCTATAGCTTCCTTAGATTTATTTGATCTATAAAGTTTAAGAAGTAATAGATTATAAAGCTAATAATAAGATGATTATCGAGAATTAATAATTAGGATAGTGATTACCTCATTGATACATTTTGATGTCTAACAATATTGTGATATTATTACGTTATTATGATAGCTGAATTGGTTTTGAAGAATTTAATTATTAAACAATGCATTGAAAAACATTAAATACAATAGGAATACGCGAATCAAATTTTTGTCGTAATACAAGACAGAAATCATAAAACAAAATGTAATGTGTCAAATGGAATTATAACGATTGTAATTGATTGATAGTTACAGGAATTTTACTTAAGTTGCATTCCTCTATTCTAAACAGTAGCTCATCTCCTAGGCATTAGCATCTTATAGTCGATAAATATTAAAATTGTCTGTTATGTTAAAGTACAATTTATTATTCAGAGATATTTTATATTACAAACAATGATCAAATAAAGATATATTCAGTACTCCATATGTATATTTCATTAGTAAACTATTTCCAACGTCAATCCAGTTATTTTTGTACATTGAAGCTTGAAAATTAATTCATTGATAATCAATGATGTATTAAAAACGCAATTTATCTGTATTGTATCGAATGTATTTAATAATATTTCATAACTTTCTTTAATTATGTTAAAATTAAAATTTTTTTAATACCCTTAGTTCCTTAATCTTTATTTTATTAACGTTCTTTATTCTCTGATAGAAAGAAGAACTAAATCATCACTTACTATTCAATGGAATAACAGGATTATACTTTTGATACCTTTGACTCCTGTTTAGGAGTTTGTTTTAGCATTTTTCTCTTTTAATATTAACACTACCTTTAATTCGGGTCAAATAATTACTAAGTAGTTTCTTTCCCACTGAGTTGAGTTCTAGACTCAAATATATTGTTTGAAATTGTCATGAACTCATCAAGTTTGGGAGAAATAAGTTATTATATTTCTTGTATATTTTCATTCACTGAACATTTATCTGGTATCAGATGATATACTCATAGCCATCATGATGTACAATTCAAAGAGAAAAAAATCCAAGTGAAATGTTCATACAAAACAAGTGTATTTGATTAAATACAAATTAACTAAAATTAAACAATAAAATAATACGAAAATTACAACAATGAATACATATGTTTGGAAAAATCAAGTGAAAATCATCATATGACAGGGTTTTAATTTCATATGGGCTAATCAGATATTTTTTTATCAAAATAATGAAACAAAGATCATTAAATTACTCCTGATACCAATTATGCACGTTTTATTAAAGAATTTAATGGGGAAAATAAAAGGCAAATTTGAAGGTTTGATGTTGAAAACTAAAATTGCTTAATGGTTTTAAGTTCTTTTTATATACGATATAACTGAATGATAGTATTAAGGAGAAAATCTATCCTAACTATAATGAAGAATAGGCTTCATATGTTATTTACTATTTCTTTATGTTTTTTTACATGTACAGTATAATATTTTCTTACCAGTATGGTATTATTGGTACTTTAAAATACGTATTACCATAAAAGGTTGATACAATGTTCGTACTGTTAAAAAAATACTTGGGAATTGATATAGAAACATCCTTAAAATCTCATTTAGAGTTTTCTGTTTATTTTATTCAGTTTATTTTTATTCTGATATATTATCTTGCAAAGTATGCTTTGAACGGAGTTTGGTTGTACATAATTCTTCCTTTATATGTCCCCATTAAAAATATCGCTTCTGCCTTATTTTTTATAATAGGAAATACATTTTTGATGTTTCGATAAGCCTTTAAAGAATTTAATTAATTTCTTAATAATTGAAAGAATTGAAAACGAATATTATTTAAAACTAGATACATTAGACCTTTGAATATATTGTAGTATTCTCTCTATCACTAATTTTATGAAGTTATACTTCCTTTTTAAGTTCTCATGGACTTTATATCTATATATCAATGTTAAGTCCGTGCTGAGGAGATCCCTATTTCATAACTACTTTTTACATCATATCAGAAGAAGATAATGCTAGTTTCTCATATCATTAAATCATATTTATTATTTAACCACTGAACTTATATTTGCTGAACATTAATGCCTGTACAGTGCCTCTCAATCATTGCTTACTGTATGATTGGTTACTTAGAATACACCAATTATTTGCAATTCACAATGTTTTAAACCATATTTTTATATAGCTTAAACTATAAACATTTTTGTCTGACCGACAAATTGAAACTTTTGATGTTGGAAAATTAATTAAATAAAATTATATATTTTAAATGCATTTAGATTTACCGACAACATGAAGGCATAGTGTATATTTATAAAATATTTAAATTATCAAAACATTAAATATCTAGCAAAGCTATATATATATATATATACGGTACTGTTTTCTTGACCACAAAATATTAACAAACACTTTTTCTTCTTCTCGGAGTTTGGTCAGGGTAGGGCCCTGACCAAACTCCGAGAAGAAGAAAAAGTGTTTGTTATATATATATATATATTGGAGTAGTGTGTTCCCTCAATTTTCATTTGTACTAGACGACTCGTGACCCCTCAATCTTAAGAAATTATAATAAAATACATTCAACAGTTAATAAAATACATACAACAGTTAATAAAATACATTCACTGAACTTGATTCACAGGAATAACTAGTACTCCTGTTTCTTGTTATTAAGCCATGAAAACAATGATCCTTATATGGTCCAAACATTTTATATAGCATTCTTAAGATGAATCAACATATATAAACAATAATTATCTTTAATAAACAAAAAATAATTTAAAAGTAAAAAGAGTATTTATTTTATCACACAAAGAAATGAAACATCAATTCAAGTTAAATACACAATCAAGCATATTTAAAACAAAAAAAACCTGTAAATTGAAAAATTGTATTTATTTTATCCAACATAAAATCACATTAATGAAAGGAATGTGTCTATAATATTACTTTAAGACATTCGTATATAGCTGACATTTGTGTTCAAGTTTATATTTCTACAATTATTCATTTTAAACCTCTAATGTAGTAGTTTATTATATATAATATGGGAGGTTCATACATCTGTTTATGCTTAAGTTCCAATAACAATTGTTAAATCAAAACGTTGGCATTGATTTGACCCTGGAAAACTAACCGATTCCTGATAAATACAATTTATCTATTTATATATTACTTAAAATTGTTATATTTGTGAATTTTGGTAGCAGTCCAACATTTCTAAGAAAATAGAATATTTGTGATCGTTTGATAGATTATAATGCTTTTGATAGTTTTACTGAATATTATCTGTTATTAAGAGACTAAATGTTTTGTGCTGGTCTCATCATTTTAGAAAATGTTAATCTACTAATGCTTGGATAATTTCGTGAATCTTTTATTATGTCCAATAGTAATATAGAAACTAAAAGCGATAACTGTAAAAATTTACATTTAGGGACTTGTCACAATATTTGACTTGGTCTAAGGAAAAACCAAAGGCTGTTGATATATAATTTATTGCCAACATGAAAATATATAACGAATAAAATTATATAAGTAAAAACTAAATTACAAAATACATCAAATACAATAATAAGCAATAATCAAAACGCTTATTATAATCGTATTATACATGGATTAAACATAAAAGTTATATATCCAATGCTTGTGCTTAATATAAAATTTACTCAAAAATTATGAAAAAAAAGCAATTCATTATTCATAGAAGCGTTAGTGATTTTGCAAGAAATCTATATTAGGTATTATTTATTTACAATAAAAAAAAAGTCAGATATAAAATACGTTTCTCTCTTGATATTTGTGTTTAATTTAATTAGAGTAAAAGTCTGTTACTCTATTTAATAGAGTATTTTTGTTTTAGGATTATATTGCGGTGCAGACCATCAATTGTACCTCAGGTCATACGTATTGGAAAAAAAAAAGAATGGCTGACACATTTACTCAAAGGTAAGCTATTATATCATGAGAATCTTAAGTGGCATGACATTATTGTAATTAATGGTCTGATGATTAGGTCCAGCCCTATTATTATAGATACAATAGGTATCGGAAAGAATACTATTTCATCTGTGTCTTGATGATCAGGAAATAGTTTTTCCATTTTCTTAATAGGGAAATACAGATACTTTAGTATAAATAAAATGATTTACTAGTGTTTACTTTAAATAAGGAAGATGGCTTTAGGTACTTGTTAAAAACATACAATACCATTGAGGAGAATATAGTGTGGAAGTCATGCAGATGTGTCTCTTTAAGAAAATAAAACAAATTTGATAATATTACTATGGCAAAATAGTAATGGAAGTACAAGTATATAAGGGAATGGTATCTTAGTAAAGGTTACAATCGATTCAATTCAATATCTTTATTTTGTTTTCACGTATAATTTATTGTGAAAATAGAAATAACAAAAAAATAAACACCTAACAACTGGGGTTGTTAAAGGCAAGCACCCAAACGTTACCACTTATGAGGAATAGATCATTTGATTTTCAAGTCTAGCTATTTGGTGGACGTTGTACAGTTGGACATAAGAATGAAATGTGTCATATCAGGCTGACGTCCTCGGGTGGATCTTAACTAAAAAGTACACAGATAATGCAATTAATTGGTTTAAATAACTATGGATTCATTATTAATTAAAGAATAATTAAGTTATCCATTAATTTCTTAATTATAAACATAAGCTGTGCGTAATTATAACGAACTCTGTAGACTTACTTTGTGGAATAAACAAAGAGTTAGTTGTAAATCCGCTAAATAACTTTTTCAATTACCAATTAAACAGTTGCTTTTAAATGTTATTTAAATTATTATAGTGTTGTTTTGAAGCGGTCATGTCATTGTTGAATTGTGTCTTAAATGATATGAATATGGTTGTGAACAACTTTTGAAGCTTCTAGATAAATATTTCTATTTTAGTATTGTTTGAATTGATTCGAAGCCGTTCTATTGAAAAAATAATAGAGTGAAATTTAAAAATTCCTATATTAATAGAAATTTTAAACTTGCATTGTGTTTTTATAAAAGGAAGATACCAATGTGAAGTATGAACTAGTTTGATAAATTTAGAAAAATAAAATAATTTAACTAGTGTAAAT
>JAPFBL010000021.1:600000-770000 GCA_026182355.1 Hermatobates lingyangjiaoensis
AAAACCAAATTACTGCTTGGGTTATAATAATCACTACTAAACGAAGACTTCGCTTTGAAATTACGGTTGAATGGTCTTAGTCTTTATTCCTTCACATTTCATATTTGCTAAAGGTTTTAATAAGATCAATTGGATTGTTTATTTCACCTGAAGAATGATACCTATAATATATTATTGTTATTCAGTTATTTTCAACTGGTTCGATGGAAATTACCGCACAAAATAAAACGCATACTGTGTCTGATAATTCAAACAACACTTCGACAACATGAAAATATCAGAAAAAAAAATTGGGAAATATTTTTCAGCCTATCACATCAAACATTCAACTTCCTAGATTTTGTTCGTTTTGTTTGTGTTCTGAAGAAAAGTCGAATTAAATTTATTATTTCCAGTATTTTAGACTGATAACTATAGGGTCTCTGCAATGGACGGCGCTTTCAATCTTTACCCACTGCATAGCAGTGGGAAATAATGAAACTTTTCCTTCACTTTTCCTCAAATCACTTTAACATATATTAAGAGTAAATAAATTTATGTTCCTGACTGTTTCAGAATAGCTGAAATATATTTATTGTGAAAGGAGCCTAGGTTCATTTATGGTGATGATGTAGTATCTGCATGATGGTGGCTTTCATTAGAGTCAAGTAATAAAGGATATGGTAATATGTACCAGGTAATCGACATGCCCAAATTCGGGGGCGGGAGGGGGGGTATTCCAGATGCGAGAATACCCAGACCTAAGAATTGTGGGATGAATTGTGACTGAAATATTTAAATTCTAGTCATTTGAGTATTGAAGTTCAGATGTCAAGTCCAGATGTCGATAACTGGAAACGTTTAATTTATATTTGTTTTGTTTTAAGTCTTTCTAATTATATTGAGAAATACAATTTCAGACAAAGAAAATTCTGAAATGAAGAACACGCTTATATTTTCAACTAACCTTGTTGCAAACTGAAAAAAAAATTATTATTATTTATATGATCACTTATATTTAAAGGGACGATAGAAGTTTAGTAAATATCTGCAGAAAACGTTATAAAATGCTACAGCATCAGAAATTCATTTTTTGATTGATGATTATTCGGAAAAGTCTTTATGTAGCAAAATAAAATAAATTAACGGGAATTAATTTCTAAAATTAATCTCCTATTTCTAATTTTAGTAATAAAAGATTAATTTTAATACTCATGTTTAGAATGTTAAAAATTATATTACTGTGACGTTTATGAAATAATTTCTAAAGCTCTTGTTATAATTAAAACTAGTTTTTCAGAATGTAAAACAATATGCTGAAGAAAACTAAAAAAGGCGAATAAGTAAGTGAGATTCAGTAGTCAAGTACTCTGGTATCCTGAGGTTCATTCATGTGTAGAGCTTTGAAAGGATTTGCTCTCGTTGATTACCGAACACTGTCGAATTGAACTCGTGTATAGTATTCTTCACGTCACGGATATGTGATCATTGTATCATTGTGTGCAGTGTATTGCAAGATAGTTTTATCAACATGTAATGGTAGTAGTCTTTTCTGCGTTTATTTTGAACCGATTGCCATTTTCTGAAAGGTATAAAGATAATCTATTGTCCACACTATCTCACTCCTATTATTCTATATTTACACAATCAAAGGTTTTTCTCACTTTCTATACAATAAACACACTTGCCCTCCACCTGAATCAATCTTATTACAGTAGATTTAACTTAGAGTTCAGAAATCAATTTTAGTAATAGAATATTAATTTTAATACTCATATTTAGAATGTTAAAAATTATATTATTGTGACAATTATGAAACAATTTTTAAAGCTCTTGAAATACTACAGAAAAGGCTACTGAATTAATTATTTCATTTTATAAAGTGGCATCATTGTTCCATTAATTTTGTCAAATGTACTTAAAATTTACATGATCCCCAAGCTCATGAGACAATTTCGCTATTAGCGCGAGACATTTGTCAGGAAGCACCATCTTCCATGTTACAGGCACTTTACTCTGACAACCTCATTCAATATTAAGGCAATGATGGCCGGAGAAGTTCAGCATTTTCCACTTATAATAAATATATATTATTAGCTCAAAACAATTTTCTTTCCTGTTTCCGGGAATAACTATTATATTTTTCTTTTCGTTTGAGTTAGTACTGGCATGAATTATAAAAACCTCATTACAAATTAAAACACGTTTCACTTAAATTTATGTTTATGATACAGCTTTCTACAAACAATTGAAATAGTAATATCTAATATGAGTTTATTTATTAATAACATATTATAGCTGTGATCACTTCAAAAGTGAAAATATGTTTTAGAAATTTGGACATATTTTTATCCGATATATGTGACTGTGGTTGATAACAGAACGAAGATGTTCTTTGCTCCATTCCACAAGATATGTCAACTGCGTTTGACATCTTACATGATCAGCAGAACATCCCACTTTCAAAACAGAAAAGAAATACACCTAGTTGAAAGTTGATAGAGATAAAGGTTTGAATGTATGAATGTTTACCCATAGTAAGTTCCAAAGTTTAAATCCATCTGAAAGTTGAACAACTCATTCAGAAAGGAAACCCTTCGCAAAATCGTTCACAATCAGTAAAAGTAAATAGTCAAAAACAAATTATGTAATTATACAGTCAAACATTAGAAGAATCATAAATTGTTGTATGGATCCCATCAAGGTGCAAAATCCACTGGACCTACGCATAGAGTAGACCCAGTTACAGCTAAGTCAGAAGTTTTAATTCAGAGGATATGAAATATTTTGGAAGGAAAACAAGCAACCAAAGAAGAAAAAGCTCATGGTAGACTAGCAACTTTCCTAAAAAATAACATACCAACTTATAGTGACCATGTACCATAGCTCTGTGCTCTCTCTACTGTCTTGACTATAACTGAATAGAAGTGATAGCTAAAGACTAAGACGTGAGTTATCTCAACCAGTGATGTTACTTTGTGATTTTCATTGCCATACTTTGGGCAGCGGAGGTTACAAGAACTTAGAAAGGGCCTAGGATTTAAAAAGTTGTTAACATAAACAGAGTTATCATCGTTAACAGTGGGACTGCAAAGCATCTAAATACAGTGAGAGTTAATTTAAGCTCAATTGATTTCAAAGCTTTTACGTCAATCATTCTTGTCACCCAGTTATCGATCTGATTGGTAACTTTGGAATATCAAAAAGATATTCCAAGGAAACGCAATTCAAAAATTTATCAAATTCTCCCAGAAGAAAGGTTATAAAACCTATAATATTTGGATAGGGAGTTTGAAAGGTCTGACTGAAGCGCCAGTGTGGCTTTATTTCCCCAACCATATCTCGAGATATGGAGAAAGAGAACTACCGTAATCGGAAGCAATGCTTTGAGCTGTGAATACCTCAGTCCCTAAAGAAGAAACGAGGAGTGATAGACGCAGAATGCCCTGGTGGAATGAGAGATGCAGTAAGCTCAATAAAGAGAATAAAAAAACAGTTCAGTAGGTACTTGAAAATTTAGTTAAATTCAAGTGGCATCGAACAGAATGGAGAATAGTGATTTTGTATAGTTAGAATATACATATTTACCATGTCCTTGTAAAACCACCTGTAGAAATTTAAATGAAAGTGAATCCAATGGTGAAAAATACAAGGTTCTAACAGTGTCTATTTAATGAAGCCAACTTGTGCTCTACAGAGTACTTTGTCATTAACGTTGTTGCAGAACATTTTGATCGTAAGACAAGGTCATTTCTAAATAGAAGCGATAACTCAACCAAAGAAATGAACAGAATCTATAAGCTGGAAGAAGTACGAAAACAATTCAAACTCCTGAATGAGAATAAAATGTATCATTCTCACTGAAAATGATTTGTATTATTTAACTGAAAAGAGCATTTAACAAGACTGGAGACACCACATCAGGAAAGAGTGAAGTTAGTTAGCTCTCTTAGAAATATAGGACTATTTATTAAAAAAGGAAACATATTCTAGCACTCTTATATTATTTAAAAAGAGAGTTTGACATCATCAACAAGAAAAATATATTAAAGAAAATCACCATGTGAGATGTCAAAGGTAAATAATATTGCTGATGGGCTGTCAATTGAAATAAAGAGTTCTACTATCGTAGGTGACCAAGGATTCTTCATAACAGGATATAACTTAATGTAAATGGCTAATATAATGCTTGCATCAATTTAACTTTAAGGGACAATTCAATAGTGTCACAACGTTTAATAAATAAACCCAAAAAAACCTTAACTTTTCATAACTTGCTAACAACTTCCTTGATTGTACGACATTGGTTGTGATAAAAAGTGCTTTCATGTAAAAAGTTGAACGTTTACAGAATTTCAAAAATAATTCAATCATAATCTAATTATCTAAAACCTAAATCTATAATTTAAACATTTTTGCAGTCATAAATAAGTACTGAAGCCTGAAAATATACAAAGAATTCTAATTAAATGGAAACATAAGCTTAGTTTATTTAATGAAAGATAAATACAGCTCATAAACAGGTAATTTAATAAGGAAGCATCAATAATGCTAATGTAAACATGTCATAAATTAATCGTGAGAAGCCCTGATTACTGACTATTCGTGGAGCTGGTTATGGGGCAGCAAGAATAGAAATGATTTAGAAGGTATGATGATACCAGGGCTAGAGCAAATCGTCTTGCTCATGCGATGTCGGCATCAGTCTGCCATGGAAACGCACTAAAGAGAATATAGCAGGTCATCCAACATTTTTTGATTTATCAAGTAAAAATTATACTTCAACTATTTTTGAGAATGATCATAAAGGTAGAATGAAATATTCTCATCTCTTCTTGTACGTACACAAAATTAACAGTTCTATTTACAATTCGTGCATTTCAGTAGGTTTTAAGTTTTAGTCTCATTTTAAGCAATTTACTTAGATTTGAACATAACCTTCGGATTTGTTCAATAGTTGCCTTAAATAGGATCTTATTTTCAGTTTCAGAGAACATGCATCATACAATCTACCTTACACTCATCTTTAGCTAAGGTTGAAAAGATGGGAATAAGAGTTCTTATAACATTAACACTGGGCCTTTCCTTTACAGTTATTTTTTTATAAACATTAGACATATTTTTATAAAGACACATGCTATCACCTATCCAAGTAGTCAGTAGTCAATGTTACTTAACTTCGGTGATTTAGTATGTACATACTAAGTAGGCTTATATCATCCTTGCTAAGAACTGTCATAACCCTATTACTGGAATCACCATTTTATTTTTCTTAATTACTATTCATTGATCTTTCCCAGTGTTTTTCAGCCACCCTGCTGCGGTACACTGGTGAAATTATCAAATTTGTGCACTTATGCAGTCTAGCGCCTTACAAAGTAATCATATAGTATCTCCCATAGTAGTTTGCGGCAGAGCCAGGTGTAGTTATCGAAGGTGAAAGTGATGGACATGTTTTTGAAGAAAAATAACGATATTTTCCAATATGTGAATGAACTGAACACACAAATGCAAGGCCAACATGAAAGCCTACTTACAAGTACAGATGAAGTATGTGGATTTGTGCTCAAGTTGGAAGTCTGGCATCAACATGTGGAAAGTGACAATCTTGAAATGTTCCTACTCATCAATAAATGACAGGATGTTAATGCTGCTGCACTGTGTGAGGTAACAGTAATTTGAAAGCTATTGAGGAATTGAAATGATTTTAGTTCCCTTCAGCCTCCATGGGGTGCCTTTATTGGGTTCAGCCCCATATATCACAGCGTCAGCTGTTAGAAAAGACATAACATTACAGAAGTAGGTGGAACTAACTGAACTGTGACAAGATCAACTTTCAAGCTAAACTTTGCTAATCTACCTTTGGACAGGTTTTGTTGGCTTCCCCATGGTGGTCAACAAAGCTATTTCGACGTTGCTTCAGTTTTCCACAACACATTGTGTTAGGTCAGCTTTTCAAGCCTGATTCTGGGACAATCTTTCTGAAACTCGTCAATTGTAAACAGAGAAGAAAGTTTTGATTTATTTAGGGTTGTAGGGACACAATAATTAACGTTCACTTCATTCGGTTGATAGTTTCCTATGAGGCTTACCTAGACCATATTCTTACGTTATAAAAGAAATAATGTATTTTTTTTTATATACTAATTACTTTAATAGTTTTATTTTAAAGAACAGTTGCAGGGAATAAAATAATTCTCTTTGGTTAACTGGAAAAGAAAATCAATAATGGACTCGAGAGAGCCAATGATTATAGGCTATCCGATAACCCTAAATACAGAAAAACTTCAGTTTTCTCTAGACAATGGACGAATTTCTTCACGCAGTAGAGATGTGAGGAAAATATTCAAGGTTAGTCAGTAGAATAATATGACTAACAATTTTTGTAGTAATAATATTATTTTATTTAACTGTATTTAGTTTTACTACATTTTAAAAACTTACTGGGAAATAAGATTCTTGCAATTAATTTTTTTAATTGACAATGTTAAAAACTACTTGAATGAATACCAAAACAACCTTAAAAATGTACCCACATTTGTATGCCTCTTTAAATGTTGATGAACCAAGTTCAATAAAGTGCATGGAATAATTGATGGAATAAAGAGCCGTTATATTTTTATGAAAAAGTAGATATCGCTTTCATTTATTTGGGTACATCAGGGTTGTAACATTGCATTTATGTTCTGATCTGTTACCTAATTAACTATCCTTGAAACAAACATCTGACCTTCACAAATCCATTCATTGTAATTTCCCAGTAGCCTTGAGAATATCATTGGCTGTTATCGCGAGTGTTATTTTACATGTTTGTTGCTATTTGATAAAATCAGGACTCTAACGTAGCGGACAATCTAAAAAAATGAGGGTGTCATATTCCTCATACATTGGGGAATTCATAACCCGATAGTGTAGTGTCATTTGTTGAGACAGATGACTCTTACTTCAGCTAAACGTGCGGAAGGTTATACTAACTTTTACGAAAAACAATCCTCTTACTTTAATCTTAAATTAAAATGAAAGTGCTAACCAGGAGTGCATCATATTTACTGACACTGAACATGTGGTACTTAGATAGAGTTCATGAGATACATATCTGGAATGCATGCACCAATACTGCAAATATGATGCATAAACACTCAACTCAGAGATAGTGTGCATCTGGCTCCCCCCCCCCCTGGATTATTTATTAGTTGATGAATATTTATTAATGGAGAAATTATATAAAGCAATTATCTTTCTCTATATAAGTACTATATTCAGACTATGATAAAATATATATACTCGTATTCGGGATGAATTTAATTTAAGTTCGTTGAAATATTTTCGTTCTGAAGAATTTCTATTGATATATCTTTTACCAGCAGTTAAATTGACTTCGAATTGAAAATTCGTATTTTCAATAGATAATACAAAGGCCTTAAAGGAGAAATTCTTTGTAAGCAAGTTACTGGTGCAAGGTATTGGTTCAATCCGTGAGATTTGCCGTCTGACACTGGAGAGACTGTCTGGTCACTCCGTGAAATTTGCCGTCTGACACTGCAGAGACTGTCTGGTCACTCCGTGAGATTTGCCGTCTGACACTGCAGAGACTGTCTGGTCACTCCGTGAAATTTGCCGTCTGACACTACAGAGACTGTCTGGTTACTCCGTGAGATTTGGCGTCTGACACTGCAGAGACTGTCTGGTCACTCCGTGAGATTTGCCGTCTGACACTGCAGAGACTGTCTGGTCACTCCGTGAGATTTGCCGTCTGACACTGCAGAGACTGTCTGGTCACTCCGTGAGATTTGCCGTCTGACACTGCAGAGACTGTCTGGTTACTCCGTGAGATTTGCCGTCTGACACTGCAGAGACTGTCTGGTCACTCCGTGAGATTTGCCGTCTGACACTGCAGAGACTGTCTGGTCACTCCGTGAGATTTGCCGTCTGACACTGCAGAGACTGTCTGGTCACTCCGTGAAATTTGCCGTCTGACACTACAGAGACTGTCTGGTTACTCCGTGAGATTTGCCGTCTGACACTGCAGAGACTGTCTGGTCACTCCGTGAGATTTGCCGTCTGACACTGCAGAGACTGTCTGGTCACTCCGTGAGATTTGCCGTCTGACACTGCAGAGACTGTCTGGTCACTCCGTGAGATTTGCCGTCTGACACTGCAGAGACTGTCTGGTCACTCCGTGAGATTTGCCGTCTGACACTGCAGAGACTGTCTGGTCACTAGGCTCGTCATTTTGCCAGTCGTCCTTGTCCCAAGATTTGGATGTAATCGTCATGACTGAAGCTTACGTAAGGCTTCTCGTTCCCACCAATACTTTACAAACAAAAAACCATCCAAATTGTTAGAAAATCTGTTTGTTTCAAACAGAAGCTTGTATATCCAATTAGAGCAACTAAGAAAGAGAGTCCATTTAAAACCGTACCTGAAGGACACCAGTGCACGACTTCTTTGTGGCAGCTGTAATAGTTGTTCCACACACAACCAGATATGACTCAAGATAACGAATTCAAAAATTGTTATTTTAATTAAATAATAATATATCTGTGTTTTAATAATAAATGGAAAAAATAATCAGGAGCAACAACAAGTACCATAGAACTACCTGGTTGAAAATACCAGTTACAGATTAAATTTTTATGCAAAAATTTTCATTTAACAAATAAAATTAAACATTGAATTTACGATAAATAATATTTGAGTGACTAGAAGATTATTTTCAATGTCAATATAATACATTAAAACAATTAAAAAAGTATTAAAATTTAATCTATCGAAATCTTAGAACAGGAGTAATTTTGTTTTTTTTTCAAACAAAGTTATTTATTTAGGACGATTATATTAAAAAAGGACTTGGTTTCTTCTTTACAACTTCGAAGACGTATAAATGTACTGACTTCATCAATTCATTAAAAAGTCTGTATGAAAATAATTGCCAATATATGTTTTGTATGTCACCATTAAGAAATAGAAATACAAAATAATCTACATCTCAGTTAATAAACAATGATAAACCCTAAACTTCTAAAATTGAACGCGCATAAATACCTGTTAGAAAGGAACTGTCAATCTTAGGTCACACAATGTGATAGGCTTTCAGTTCAATTTAGTTCATAAAAAAATATATGAATATTATAATCTTTACTGAAGATTATAAGACAATTTAAAAATTTTATGGTTTAAATCTACTAATTCCACCTAAGTGGAATTTTTTGAACACTTAAGTGTTCAAAGCAGGCGATCTGGCTAAAAGAAATCTGATAGTAATAAATGCATGCAGTGGAATAACTTTCATTTTTCCTTAGCATTATTTTTAAGTAAAAAATAAGATAAAATATGAAGAGTAAACAGGAAAACAAAACATAAGAGAACATTGTTTTTTTTTGATACTGAAAAGACAATAGTTTTGTGTAAGTTATGGGCAAAGGAAGTAATGAGTTTAGTACACTATAGTATCTATAAAATTGAATTCGGTTGCTATAGGAAGAATACGTGTCGATGGAAAAGAGACAGCAATATAGCAATAAAGAGAGGGATCTAAATATTTTACTTGATTAATTTAACTGCAATTACTGTTTACTAATAATATAACATGAGCGTTACACAGAAGATTTCCTGTAGTACTTGTCCGTCTGTCCTCTAAAATAAAATATTCAATACTATTGTACATAATACATCATCAACATTTTTTGTATTAATAACTTATAATAATGAATCAGTTTTAATAAATAAAATATGTGTTAAGCAATTATCGATTTTCTTTGAAGACATTTAATGAGACTGAGGGGGGGAAAAGGGCTATCAGATGTGAAGATTACAAAAAGGGGAGAGATCTGTTCTTGAAAGACTAACGAATCCAATCTGGCGAGATAACAGAACGAGAGCAACGTAACAAATCTGTATTATTTGGGCAGTTCTACAGAAGAGAACAAGACACATTTTTTTCTTTATTGGATCAATACAAGGACTTCTCAATGTTGTTTTCAGACCTGTCTGATAGATGTAATCGCTCTTAGATTAATCTTCTTTTCAACTCGAAACTCTAAAATAATTAATTTTCTGTGATAGCAGAGTAGCTATAAGGAATCTTTCATTTTGAGCCTATGGTTCTATTGTACTTCTTTTTAATTTTTGATTGAGAGTTTTGGTCAGTTAGGGGCTGAATTGAGATACAGAAAGGATATTCCAAAATAAATATGGTAACAGCCATTTAAAAGAAGTGAATTCTGTTAGGCAAACCTGATGAAGATAAGAAGGCCGATCTGAAAGGTTGGCCTGAAGTGTAAGCCGGTAGGATGCGAGATTGGATCGCTTGTGTAAGGTGTGGCTAGTTGCAGAACTGCTGAAGGAGCATGTCGTCACTTTTTTCCTTTGCTTGTCCCAACACTCCCCTTCGACTCTCCTCCTCTACCCTTCACCTGCCAACCATGCTCTCTAACTCTCGACGACTCTTCAAGCAAAAATATGCCTCTCACTTCTACTAAGTTCCGGCTTTATTTATAACAAAAAGCTTAACGAGGGCCCATTATTTTATCCATCACTAACATTTCATTTCTATTTCGATTTCAATTCAGACAAAATTTAAAGTCAATTCCAAACTTAAAGTAATTCATTAACATAATTAAGTATACTCTAATTAATAAATAATTCATTATTATAATTGTTATAATAAGGTGATACACAGTTTCTAATGACTTATCTATCTAATGGCCACGCGTCGATGCCTATAGATCTGCTTTCGAGCTGTCCGAGAGTTACAGATTGAGAAAAGATTAGTTGTGCCTTCACCTTAGTCAAAAAAAACTCATTACACTGCTATTTTGAAGTACAATAGACTACATGCCAGATTAATCAATGATTGCAGGTTCCTTTAACTCATAAAATGTAACTATATGTAAACAAATGAAACATAATTGAATAGTATGTATGTGTTGTCACAATATAGCAAAACGAAAATCAGTTGGTTGTTAATGAGTTTGATCATATGTTTACCTATAGTAAAGCATGAGTGTAGGCCACTCAACGTATAATATATAACAATATAACATACCATTTTTGATATTGTATGTTATTTTGTAGCATTAAATTCTGAAGATACTACTAAATTTTCCGGCATAATTTTCACTTAAGTAAAATGATAAAAATAAAGCATATATTACAATTCAAATGTCTTACATAAACTAAAGCTGAACGTGTTGGGAGTCTTTGTTACACGCCGTCTAAAAATATAGCTCCAGGAAGAAGGGCGCATAGGCCAGGGAGGGAGGCATAATTCACTAGCAGTGGCAAGGGATGCTCCGCTACCCTTTGTACTTCCACTAGCTTAATTTATTACACGTCCTTTCTTTAAGCCTAGACCAACCACCGAACATTTTGTAATCATGTATACAAAACCTCCTTCCCTTCTTTAATAAGTACATAATAAGTTTTTGATTAATTGCATTATAATCATTTCCCCTTTCAATAATATATATAAGATAACTTTTCTGCGAGAGTGTGACAAATTCTGCTTCTAAAGTTTACTTTATATATTTACAGTTAGATAATTTCATATGAATATCATACTACACTGTTGCTATTTTTTATATAAAAATCTAGAGTGGCTTTCACTCAACTTTTCTAAAAAAATTATCATAATATCAAACTCATTGACAATCAAATTAGTTTTGGTTTTATTTAATATGGATGTCTTGTAGACAATATCAAACACTCTTGTAACGTTTTGCGATAATCAATTATTTGATTTTAATGTAGGCTTACTCATTTCATTAAGCATCTATATATTAATACCCTTGTAACTACCTACGTGTGTCACGCTTTGTCATAATATTGATAATTGAGCATATCTAATTGCTGTAATTGAATGACAGCTACAAATCAAAGGCATCATAATTAGACATAATTATATTCTCTAATTAGCATTTAATGGACCAGAAGTTAAATAGTCTATTTACATACCTTTACTTTTTATTCCTAAAAATATCACGTTATATGAGAATGAGCTCAGTAATTTTTTTTATAAATTACATTAATAAGAAATGGGGTTATAATGCTTTTATACAAATTAAAACATCACTTTTATCTTTAAAACTATAACAATAAAATTTTGTTAAAAAGTTGAACCTAAGATTAACAATTTATTAAAAAAAATCATAAACTTTCCTTTGTTGCATTGGGCAATATACTATGAAAACTGAGATTTTGTTTTGGAATAATGAATCACCTTCCCTACTGGTCGGATTTGTTTGCATTTATTTACATTTTTTACACTGAGTTTTTTTTTATAGTTTTGGTTATTTCGACTACAGTTTCATGTAGAAGTGATTTTGTTTCAGGGTTTGTCCTTTAGTTTTTTGATTTTGTAATGGAATTCGGGTGGACACCCATTAGTGGCACTTCATAACTATATTTAATATTTATGAAGATAGACGTGGACATTGCCGTTTTAGTCGTGTTTGGGGGCTTTCAGCGACCCGCCTCCGCGAGGTCCACCTTGGGCACATGAGCGGGCTCGGTCGCATCCCTCCTCCAAGAGGACTGTGGTGTGCCTTCTCATGTGGCTAAAGGGTCTCACTTAAAAAAGCATCGATCTGTTACAAGCTTTGTTCATGGATTGGGCCGAAAGGCCGAGAACATGACTACAAATAAAAACAGGATTACTAGTAAGGAAAGATTTTGAGCAATTGGGTTTGGATGAGTTGAGAGTTTACTGTGGAATAGTTTGTAGTAATATTTTGCATAGTCGTGAACAAAGAGGACTTCAAGATCTCAATTAATGATTATATTTGGAACGTAAAACGGGAAATGTGAGATTTTTCTAAGTTTTTTTGCTTGAATAGCTTCTACAGGGCGAATATTTTATAGTTTGGCAGAACCCCAAAGTTCTATGATATAAGAACTAAGAATATGTCATAGTTCTAAGATATAAGAAGCCCATGAAGGCTTCAAGATTGTGTTGTATATGTGGAGTCTGTCTGTTACTATGAGTGTTTGCATTGAGTTAGAAATGTTTTAAGTGAAATATAATTGTTGTTTAGAGTTTAGAGGCATATATAGAAAAATGTTAAATATTTTAATGAATAAAGACGATAAAATTAATCCCAATCAAACATATCTTTTCTGATGCATTCCATGGTACAATGCATAGTTGTCAAACAAGTGTCTGACTAACAAACAAAATATATGTTGGTCGTTAACTTGATATTATGTTTATTTATAGTAAAGTTGAGTTTAGGCCACTCCAGATTTTCCCACTTAGACTTTATTCCTGTTCGAATTGAATATATTATAGGTAAGGCAGGACATTTCCTATTGTGTTAGCTATTATATTAATAATTAAGCACCAAACTAAGCTTATCTCAAGCTAACAAGACATCCACTGATAGTTGGCGAAGTTCGCCGGGTCAGCTAGTAATATTCTTAAAATCATTGATTCAGAACAATCAGACGTGCAAATATATTATTATTAATATGATAAGGATAATTAAGTGATCCAATCTCGCATCCTACCGGCTTACACTTCAGGCCAACCTTTCAGATCGGCCTTCTTATCTTCATCAGGTTTGCCTAACAGAATTCACTTCTTTTAAGTGAGGGCCTGAATTTCATGGTACTCGTGATCACTGCGACCATATCTGTCCTATTATGCTTTGATTTGTCATTTTTAATATGGACTTTTGCTTTTAAGTTCTTTCTTTTTAGTTGCATATAATGCTATATAGGCTCTATTTTTAATAAATTTAAATTTAATATATAAATGCAACCAGTGCACACGCACTCACAGGCACAACTTTGATATTCACCATCATCGTCATCCAAAATATAATAAAAATTAAATAAGATTTTTTTAAAACATATAAATCGGTCATATTCTCAAATATGTTTTGTGCATAATTTTTATACTTAGTATTAATACAAATAATATTAGTATTACTGGAAAAGTAATCATAAAACTGTATTCATCTTCCTTCAAAACTGAAAATAAACAGTCTCCGAATTCCCTCTATTTTTCATGGAATACTACATATTCTTCGTACTATTACTTCTGATTACAACTTTCAACAATATTTAGAACAGTAAAAGTTTGTTCTGGTATTTTTTTTTAATTTTATTATCTGAAAATTGTATCACCCATATTTAATCCCTTAATTTATCACTGAACGTGTTAAAATTGTTTAAATATGTGTGTGGTAACTATATTTGTATGTATAGAACAAAGGAAATATATATTTCATATTAACGATCAAACAACAATATGAAAGGGGGAAAAAAGACTAAGATCTTTGAACCGTAACAAGTGGACTTCAGAGTCAAAAACCCAACTGTCGAAAAAACGTCAGTTTTGTTTTTGATTATTGATACTTGTTTCATTAACTTATAATTACTATAATTTGTTATTAATATCAATTATAACTTATTAATATTAATAGTTATTAATATTAATTCCCACTATACCGTCCAGTTTTCTACTTTTGACTCTAGAAAAATTGCATATTTTAATACGACAGTCAAATTTAAAAGAAAAAAAATCAATTTTTACTTAATGGATGATAAATTCCATGAAAGAGGGTTTGTTGAGATAACTGCTATGCACTAAATTCACTTTGGTTTAATTATGATTTCATGGAAGTAGCTCTAAATACAGTTAGCTGTAAAATACAACGCTCCTATGACAGTAATCGTGAGAGGTTGAGAAGAAGTTTTTACTTTATGCTTGTGTATACAAACCACACGAGAATAACACAAAGTCATAAACTTAGCTCTACTCCCGTCCTCCCGCAACATTTCTCTTTGTCTTTTTTGTTTACTTTTATTCTTTACTTTACCTTAAGAAAGAAACACACAACCTCCAAACAAACTTTAGTAGACGACACTATCTAATGGCTATGCATTGTTGGGAAAAAATATTATCATTTTTTCCTTCCCATCTAAGTTAGCAAACAGAGTAACAAATTCATTTTTATCTCGTTTCTGTTGAAACATAAACATTGTGCAGCTTTGCTCTGGATAATTACCACTACAGAGCTAACGTTAAGGCAAAAAAACTTCTTTTCATATTCAGTTCAATTTCACTTTAAATTAATCTTTTTATTTCATATGATTATTCTAACACCATATATATATATATATATAACGAGATTTCTCAAATACACGTGAAATAACAATCAATGATCAAAACACAATATGAAATGAGATAAAAAGACTAAGATCTTACAACCGTAACAAGCGGTCTTCGTCAGAGTCAAAACCCAACACTGACGAAGACAGGTTGTTAGGGTTGAAAAATCTTCGTCTTTTTATCTCATTTCATATTGTGGTTTGATCATTGATATATATATATATATATATATATATATATATATATATATATATATTGTCAGTTGGGTTATTGACTCTGACGAAGACCGCTTGTTACGGTTGAAAGATACTAGTCTTGTTTCCCCATTTCATATTGTTGCTTGTTCATTTATGTATGGTATATATATATATGTAATCAAGTACAAGAGAAACAGAACTAGATAGAAAACAATTAATTAAGCAGCATTTACTATAGTACTTTGAGTTCCGTCGTCATCAGGCGATGTTTAAGGACTGAATATGTATGAAAGGCTAATAATGGTTGAAAGGCAAACTAGGCTTTTCAAGATATGATCAATTCCTTCTGATGGTAACGAATCAAACTCCAAAATAGTGGAGTGATTTTTTGACGATTGTTTCTTGTCCTTGATTAACTGTCCTTATCGACTTTTTAATTTTAAGTTATATAAACTTAAATTTATTTTTACATAAATTTATGTAAAAACACAAAAAAGAAGATAAACAATTCTTAATAATTCCAGCAGCATTCTTTCTTAAGAAGAAATGAATACAGAATAATAATCTTAAAATAGAGGGAGAAAGAGAAATAAGTTATTAAAAAGAACAAAAAAATAGAACAAAGACGGCGAAAATGTAGTAAAATAAAGTATAAATAGCATTACCAGTAAAGAATCTTGACAGTGGAAATAATACTTAAAATTAAAATGTTATCTTCAATTTTCTAATTCAACTAATTTTGAATGTTATTAAAAAGAATATAGTGTAGGGATTATTAAATATTGGTTAATCGCATTACGACCATTTGAATTAGCAATGGTAGAACATTATCTCACGGCTCAAGAATACATAAAACGTATTAGCAAATAATGATTTAAAATTATTAAACAGGTATTAGTACATGTTAAATTGTTAATCCACTCCTACATATTAAGTTATATTTGTTGAAATATTAAAATTTGGGTGAAGGTAAACAACAAACCGGGCTGATAAAATATGCCAACTGTAGGTATAGGAATTAAAAATACACTTCGTTGTCAGGAGGGAATTAATTGTTTTAAATAAAATTTGGGTGTTTTCTTTATAAGAACACCTCTCCATTCTCTGAAACTGTCATCGTAATCCAGGATGGTGGTTAATTTGTGAACTTAAGTTCAGAATGGCTCATGGTAACAGAGTACAGACTTAGTTGCTCAGTCAATTCTTTCTCAGTCTTCCTTAATAGCCCTGTAGGTCAAGATACAATAGTCTGACGCAGTTTAATTCAACGGCCAAATTAATATAATTTTTTTTTTACTTTCAGATGATTTACCAATTTATTACTCTTAGTTATTTGCAGGAATATAGACTATAACTACACATTATTAGAATTTTTTGAAGTTTTGTTCTGAAAATTATATATTTTCAGAGCATATGATTTACTTGATGAGAGGAGTGTGATTTTGGAACCAAAACCTTATACATTCAACAAGGTCAGTAAATATTATGCCAAAATATTGTATAACAAATATTATACTATGATACTATGCCTCTTTCTGAGGAGAATATTGAGTTTGAAATCATATAACAAGATATCATAAAATGTGCTAAGCTATAGATTCAAAAAGAATTGCTACAGGTTATCACACCACTACAGATTCAACTTGAACTGTAACAGGTTATCACTCACACTACAGATTCAACTTGAATTGCTGCGGGTTATCACACACACTACAGAATCAACTTGAACTGTAATAGGTCACCACACACACTACAGATTCAACTTGAACTATAGATTCACACTATAGATTCAACTTGAACTGCTACAGGTTATCGCGAACACTATAGATTCAACTTGAATTGCTACGGGTTATCACACACACTACAGAATCAACTTGAACTGTAATAGGTCACCACACACACTACAGATTCAACTTGAACTATAGATTCACACTATAGATTCAACTTGAACTGCTACAGGTTATCGCGAACACTATAGATTCAACTTGAATTGCTACGGGTTATCACACACACTACAGAATCAACTTGAACTGTAATAGGTCACCACACACACTATAGATTCAACTTGAACAGTTACAGGTTACCTGTAACTACAGATTAACTTTATCTTCTTCAAGTTATGCCTCACACTACAGATTCATCTTGGTCTACTACAGGTAAGAAAACATCATTGTGATATCTTTCCTCTAAAATCCATGCCATTAGTTTCTTTCGAAATATTTCTTCACCAGACATATGGAAATTCCATCCAGTCCATAGAACTTGACTATCATTTTCCCCTATCTACAGGGCTTTCTTCTATATTTCTTCACTTCTAACACGTTCAACTAGTCTGCTTCGTAGTAAATATCTGTATTGTATTATCAAAAATAAATATTTATTGAAATATTATATTTGAAAATCGTTTGTAAATTGGATCTATTTCAATAACAAACCTTTCATCTTTATTATATTTTAAAGGCATTATTTTCATTGTTATGACAGATATCAATAACATTGACGTTCATTAGAAACTTTTAACTAAAATGAGAATTATGGTGAACTGATCTAAGATGCACCAAACTAAAACCAGCCAAGTGGTTAGAATACACACAACTCTGAAGCTACTAACTCTTCTAAAACAAAATAGTTGGTTTTAACAGTTTTCAAAAGAACTGTAATTAATTATATTTTTTTTTAATTTTATAATGTAAATGTAAATTCAGAGATATCTTATTTATGAGCAAAATTGTATTTGTTTCTATTTCATATTTAAATTCTAATAAATTTTCATAAAAATCAACGTCTAAATCACTCAATTTTTGAACCATGTAACGGTCCACGTTAGGAGCACAAAATAACATTGTCATTTACTGGGTCAAAATATCTTTGTAAGATTTGCCTATATATAGTAATTTATTTAAGTTGAGTATGTCCTATCAATGAGTTACAATCTCCAGAATACCAAATTAAAGCAGTGAATGGTTAAAAGATTTCACTCACAGTTCTCTTAATATTTTGGTCTAATGTCTGTTTCTGTTACCGTTCTATTTTATGTATGTCCTCTTTTGCACTGTTGATGTATATCATTATGAACATTTAGGTAATTATTAGATTAAACTGAGTAATAAAGTGATATTTGTAAATTATATGGTTCGATTTAATTGATACTGTTTCAATTACTTTAACTGTTACTGTTTCTGTTTTACTTTATTTTTTACAAAACAAAATGAAATGCATTTAGCATAACAACTGTTTTTATATTTTTCGATTATTTCCGTTAAGCCTTTGTCTGGGGTATCACTCTCCTTCCTGCTCTTTCAACTGAGATAGTGTATTATCCTATGGAGGTGTTTGAGTAGACAAAAAAGTAATTATGAAGGCGAATTTTGCACACAGCTTTTTGCTAAAATTATCCTTTGATGTTAAGACTTTCTAGTAGTTATTTTCGTATTTTGTGTTAGTTGAGAAGAAAGGTTATTTTACCACTATAACCGAGTTATGACATAGAAAAACCCCTGCGTCTTTAGTTAGAGATTGAGGCAGCAGGATTATATAACCGATTTTTCTTAAATATTATTTGTGAAGGTGTAACGCATTCATATCATATTAAATCTATTAAACAAACAAAAGTAAATATTTACCGCCTGAAAATTGCTTTTCTATAATGATTAACAAATTATTCTAACTGACCTGACACACAAGTCCTGCTGAATTGGTAATTGTTAATTACTTATAATGAAATAGTTAGAGTCTTTAGTTAGAGATTGAGGCAGCAGGATTATATAACCGATTTTTCTTAAATAGTATTTGTGAAGGTGTAACGCATTCATATCATATTAAATCTCTTAAACAAACTAAAGTAAATATTTACCGCCTGAAAATTGCTTTTCTATAAAGATTAAGAAATTATTCTAACTGACCTGACACCCAAGTCCTGCTGAATTCGTAATTGTTAATTACTTATAATGAAATACTTCTCAAGAAAATAATAAATAATGAATTTAAAATATAGTAAATCAATGCATAAATAAAACATAAAAATAAGAAGCAAGGGATATATTTGAATGAGTCAGCTTTATGACGAACTTGACTTGACAAGTTAGTAAGTGTAAGCTATGGCAGGTAGGAGGTCACTAGCGAAATGCTGCCTGGGCCAGTCATCCATCACACAGCCCAAGCTGCGGTTCTTAACTTGGCCCATTATTCAACAGCATCTACCTTGCCCTGATTTTCTTTATACTGAATGAATGAATGAATGAAAATTCTTTATTGGGGATTACTCCCAGTACTTCCAGTTTACAGAGTTCAGGGGTAGCCGTACGGGGGACACTAAGTGTCGCCCACCGGGCTTTTTCCCCTATTGTACAATCTATCTTACAAACTAATAACTTAATCCTAAGTCTTAAGCTTATTAATAATAATATTAATAATAGGAATAATAATTATAATTATAGTATTAAAATAATAATAATAATAACAATATGGTGAGACTACTAATAAGAATAATATCACTAATAGTAGTTTAAATAATAACAACAATAATAAAATAATTTAAATTATTAACTATAATTATAACTATAACAACAATAATAATATATTAACTTATTATTAATAATAACTATAATAACTATATTAATTATGATAGTAGTATAAAATATAAATATAGTGGTAATGTACTATTCGTGTAAAATATAACAAGGTCAGTAATTTTGTTGAAGAATCCGTGTCAAATCTTCTGAGTCTTCCTCTACCTCAGCCGAAGCCACAGCTCTCCTCGGCAGCTGATCTTGTTCATTCTGAACATCTTCAGTGAGGAGTGTCTTGATGCTCGTTACCAGCGCTGTAATTTTTTCAAATATATATAGTGGTACCTCGGGATACCAGTGCCCCAACATACGAGTTATTTAAGATACGAGCTGTCAAATGAGCGAAATTTTGTTTTGAAATAAGAGTAAAATTTGAGATACGAGGAGCAGTCAATTGTAGCATCAGGTCATTTATAAATTCATTAACTGTGCAATCTGTTATAGTGTGGTATTTACTCATATTAGGAAAATTAATAAATCTCCACACAAAAAAGTTTATTACTAGAAACTAAACAACGCGTTTCGAACACTTGATGTTCTTCTTCAGGTTACATCTAGAAAAAATATATATGTGTATTTAAGAGCTTTGATAACAGTGGGGTGAATTAATTTAAATGAATACATCTGACACCATTGAGTAGTAACGGGAATAATATTGAAATGGCTTAAATTTATCCTTTACTTAAAACTACATAATGAGATATATATAAATTAGACATGTACAATTACATGTACAATATATAAATTAGACATTATACATTTTTCTTATTCAAAATCACGTAACAAAAACAATTAGGGGTAAGTATCTTTGGGGCTGGAACGGATTAATGGCATTTCAATTGATTTCAATGGGGAAAATTTCTTTGATATACGAGTAAATTGTCATACGAGCAAGGTTACGGAACGAATTAAACTCGTATCCCGAGGTATCACTGTATTTAAAAATTTGGAGATCCCTACACTTAACAATACTATAATTAAAGGATTACCATTATTTTATGATAAATAATTTCCAAGTGCACAGTTGTTCCCAAACAATAGGATACATCTACACTATGAGGTCCATTTTGTGTAAAAGATTAATTTGATCTCTATTGTATATCTACAGTGTATCAAAAATTTCTGTTGTTTCTAGTAAGAATTGAATTAATAATTTACTGCTCCCCATTGTCATTCTAACTAAATTGTTGTAATAGTACTCTCAACATTTCAAGCAAAATTTATATTTTTTTTCTGTTTTGTATAAAATTTGGGGTAACCTGTATATTTTACAATAGCTAATTTCATCTAGTCTAATGTTTTTCATGTGTTCTTTGTTGTGATTATTTTCTTTTTCATTACATGCCAAGTTGTTCTCAGTTTTATCATGCTCATGTTATTTGAATATCTTTACCTTTACTGAATTCAGCATTCCTTCTTAGCCTGTACATGCCAATCTTTCTAGAAACCTTTCATTTTTACTATATTACTGGATCAAGCCTTTATTTCCTCATTTCAAGTTTTCTTCACTGAAACAATTTCTAAATCTATGTAAACAATGTGGGAATGTAGAAATATCCCACGATTAGAGTAGGTGATTAATTAATCCAGGATGAATATTTAGTTTTTATAGCTTTATCGCTCTTTGGAATAAATAAGCAAGCACTAGTGCATATCTATGATATGAGGCTCATTTTTGTGTAAAATTTAATTTCATGCATCAAATCTCGTGGACTGCAGCGCATCTTCAAAAGTTTTAGATGCACACTCACTCATTCACACACACGCACATAATACACACTCACAGACATCGAAAAAACGTGACAAAACGTCTTTAGGGACCTCAAAATATATAAATCCGTCAAAATCTTGAGATTGATTGTTTTTCATGATCACAATACTTAACTTATAGTAAAGTAAAAAGCGAAAACAATGTATACATTACCAGTGGAGTTACTTGTGTAGACAAAAAAAATGAAACATAATAATAGAATAACCATGTTGTTTTTTCCATTTATGATTTCAAAATAGTTCCACATGGATTCTGCATTAGTTATCAATGAAGTAATGTTAACATTTTGACGGATTGAATGGCATTTTTTTTGGAAAAAGTAAATAACCGGTGCCCGAAGACTATTTTAATGTTTACTTTGCAGACAATGATGGGATACCTGCAGCAAAACAGCTGTCTTCGAGAAGGAACAACTCATTTGAGGCTCTATCCCGAAACGTCATTATGGCTGTGACATCATTAGGTTCTTTGATCATGTATTGAGATATACTATGACAGAAACAGTTAAATGACAAAAGATGTCACGTCATTTGAATTAAACTGTTTGTTGAGTGAGACGTTAAAGAAATCGGAAGCAATTGAGGGTGCATAATGGCTGGCCGAAGCCAAGAACAGACGTCATGTCAGTCCAACTGCAATTTCATGGCCATGGGAGTGATTATCAAAGAATGCTATTGTTAAGGCAATTTGCTTTCATTGTTAAACACGATCAATTCCTTATCGTTTTCAAAATGATTGAAAAATATTTTTGATCTCTTACGTCTCAAGGATGAAACCTTGATATCTAATAAGCATCCATTAAGACGTCCACATGTATCACATGACAGCTGTAACGGACCATAGAGTTTAAATGAAAAAGAATTCATTCAATAATAATTGCTCCACTACCTTTGATATGCTTTTAAGCGAAAAATCGTCAGTAAAAAGAGTTACAAAATCAAAGCCAACTAGGTTAGGTTGGCTTGCAGTGAACGTTAAAAGAGGCACATAGGCCACAAGTCGGCCCCTTGTGATACCTGTTTTGATTTATTCATGCCTCTAGCCTCTCCGCCTTTACAAGATAAAGCAGAATAGGTTGATGTTTTTAACGTGGAGCTCTTTCGACACGTCACAAGAGAACCAACCGTCCTCTCACGAATGATACAGGACAAAGTGGTTCTCGTGAAGTACCCAAGGTGGACCTCGCAGAGGCAGGCTTCCACGAACTACATCAACGAAAGCTTTAAAGCTTATGCCAGTTAGTCTCTAAAAGTCTGAGGGTGACTTTATGAAAGGGATCATCAAGAATTTCAGGGGAAAAATGAAATTGGAAAATACAAGGGTAACAGTTAATAGTGAGTTGAGAGGTAGCAAAGATTAGCTAAGTTAGGGAAAGAGTCATAAAGTAGGGATCTTTAAGGAGTAACTGACATCGTACAGGCTCTGGACCGACGGCTTAATACTCTCCGAGGGAGCTCAGATTTATTCACCTCCTATGTGAATAAATCGAGGGCCAGGTGGGTATCAAACTCCGGACGTACCAGTTCAAAGTCGAATACTTTTAACCACTGTATTAACCTGGTCCACTTGTGATACCAACTAACTTTGATTAACTCTGAAAGTGACTAACTCCTTTTGTGTTAGAGGAAAAATACCTGCATCAGAGTATAAATAAATGATTTTAGTGCAGTATATATCCTCGTTAATTACATATTTGAAACAATCAACTTATATTTGAATTATTTCGTGTTATAATAAAATTAAACTTATTTAATAGGTAAATAATTTGAACAAATATTTTAATTAAAATGTATACTCTCATTTATCCTTTATACGATATATTGATTTTGGTAAAATTTTAACATCCAGTTTTTAGCAGAAATACACGTTTTGATTGGAATCCCTTGATTCAAATAAAATAAATTTAACAAATTGACCCATCAGTATGTATGTAAGCATGTGTGTTTCAGCAAGAATTTCTACAATGACTTTGTTTCAAACATAAATTATTTCATTTTTTTTTATTGTTTCATTTTTGTTTGATAAATATCATTTTACTATATTATACCAAAAAAAAAATCAATAATTCAATTGATAAACTATTCAAAGATAGGCAACTGGGGTAGATTAGAGTTTTGGTTGAAACTTTAATTAGTGGAAGGTAGCCGTCGGTTATTTATTGCCATTTTTTATTTGGTTCACGAGTGGAATAAAAGACTGGTTTTTTAGCAGAATAGGTGGAATTATCAAGCATCACAGTAAAGTAAGAGAAGTGTGAAATACTGGTTTAATTATGGCGACCAGCCTGTTACAGTGATGACATGTTGGTATTGCGTGCCGCTGCCTCGTCGTAATTGCAACCACTTCTGTCAATGACTTGCAGCCCCCCTGCTTACTTGATTACATTCATACCGTTTATTCTGATTAAAAACCCTTGTTTGATTACCAATGATATTAGGGAAACACGAAGAAACCAGTCTTACTTGTAAATAATAATACCAGCATTAAAACACAAAAGGAGCTAATGACATTTATATGACATTTATTAATTTAAATTATGCATATTTGAAAGATATAAAAACCATCCCTATCTGACCAAGGTTGTAACACATTCTCATTCAGAACGTTCTTATGACATGCATTTAATTGATTTTGATATTATTGATTCTTTGAATGCCCTTTCAAACAACATATAAGAAACACAACGCATTCATAACACTACAATAACAAGATTTCACATGAACACGTGAAATAACAATCAATGATCAAACCAAAATATGAAATAAGGAAAAAAGACTAACATCTTTCAACCGTAACAAGCGGTCTTCGTCAGAATCAAAAACCCAACTGATCTTTTTTTCCCCATTTTATATTGTGGTTTGATCATTGATATCACTACAATATCGTTATAAATTCTTGAAGAAATTCACATCTCTTTGTTTCTAAAATTCTTAAACAGTTATGACCTGAACATTTACTTTGGGAAATATAGGAACATCAGTAACAAATAACAAGTGGCAGTAGTAGTTTTTTGTTAAGAATAAATTAAACAAAAATGAAAGTTTTTATTTTCAAGTGTAAAACACTACAAACAGATTTTTTGGAGTAAGAATTTTATTCAATGATAAATTTTAAGGATTGTATAAATCATTAAGTTTTCATAAATGCAATTTATGAACAAAATATGATGATTTCTTTCCAAGTGACAATATTAATCTGCCTTAATCATCAATGTCAAACAACAATGTTTCCATGTCCTTTCCTTAATTTGCACTTAAAATTTCTCCAAGATACTGAAAAAAAATTTTTCTGTTTATATAATCTTATCTATATGAATATTAAAACAGTTCATTGAGTTTTATAATTGTAAAATGATCAAATATAGATCAGGATCTAAGAACCTTAATTTTTAAGGAATAAAAAAATAAAACTTGGAAATCCTGCCTCTTAGTAGGTGATTATAGTAAATACAATCCTTCCAAACCTAAGATGAATAAAATAGGAATTTAAGCATGGTGATAAATCACATAACAGCGTAGAAGAAAAGAGATTTTTACATTTGTCTTAATAATTTATGCTAAGGAAACTTATTCATCAAATAGAAGCAATTTAAAATTGCACATTCCTGTAATGCTGATAATGAATATCTAAATAATTGAATATCTGGAAGAAATGATAGCATATTTTCAACTTTGTTTAAAGGAGATGTTGAAATCTTGCGAATTTAGTGATAAATGCTGACAATTTTGTCACAATGTCTTGCGACATTCATCCTCACTTTTAATCTCAGGCTTCATTTGATTAGAGAGACTGACTGTTTTAACCTATTACAAGGCATTCCCCACAAGCATATTTACATCTAGAATAATATAAATAGCATTCGACTCTACTGAGCAAGTACACTTTGGAATCGTTTCAATTAATTTAATATGAGAGGCAACATCTCCTTGGGTTCTGGCCAAGACAGCAACAAGTCCTCACTCGTGCCTAAGACTGGTCTCCTTAATCTATGCGACACTTCAAACTTTGTCCACTGTCTTTTCATTACATTTGATATAACTTTGACTCTTGGGAATTGACTATAACACTACATGGCCTATATTGTATGAATATATATATATATATATATATACTTATCACATCTCTGCCTCCTGGTAGGGCACTACTTTCCTAATGATAGCAATTGTAGAAATTTACAAGAGAGTTATGCCATGCCTGTGCCCACTTTTCAGTTGTTTTCGTTATATATATATATATATATATATATATATATATAAAATATATAAAGATTTCACATAAACACATGAAATGACAATCAATGATCAAACCACAATATGAAAATGAAAAACAAGACTAAGATTTTTCAACCGTAACCAGCGGTTGAAAAATCCCAACTGGGTTTTTGACTCTAACGAAGACCGCTTGTTACGGTTGAAAGAACTTAGTCTTGTTTTCCCATTTTCATGTTGTGGTTTGATTATATATATATATATATAGTTCAATATAGACAAAGAAACATAGAGAAATCAAAAGAACACACTCACAGTCTCTAATTTGCGGTTTGAACCGTCTTCAGGAGAGATAACAGAGGGAAACCAAGCGCACTGGTTCAGAGACGGTTGGAGACCCAACGTTTTGGATCGTATTTCCAACGAAAAAGTGTGTATATTTATGTGGATGTGTGTGTGCGTGTGTGTGTGTGTGTGTTGTATTAAAAAGTATACCGACAAAAGGAAATTACCATTCAACACTCCCAAAATATATTAATATACGTACTTAAAACCCAGTAGTCTGGCAAGAGAAAATTACCATTCAATATTTGGCATACATTTTAAATAAAACTTGTTTAAATGAAGGTCTGCTCCCAAAATATACTGATATATATATATATATATATATATATATATATACCATGATAAACGAAAAAACGGTCCGGCAGGACAGATAACACTTAAAATAAACAGTGACACATATACTGAAACATAACAATTGAGTTGACTGCCGTCCCTCCGTCAATTCACTTCTTCTCCTGAGGATGACCGCCATTACGGTCGAAATATTGAACAGAGTCTTTTGTTATGTTTCAGTCTATGTGTCACTGTTTATTTTAAATATATATATATATACCATGATAAACGAAAAAACGGTCCGGCAGGACAGATAACACTTAAAATAAACAGTGACACATATACTGAAACATAACAATTGAGTTGACTGCCGTCCCTCCGTCAATTCACTTCTTCCTGAGGATGACCGCCATTACGGTCGAAATATTGAAAAGAGTCTTTTGTTATGTTTCAGTCTATGTGTCACTGTTTATTTTAAATATATATATATACCATGATAAACGAAAAAACGGTCCGGCAGGACAGATAACACTTAAAATAAACAGTGACACATATACTGAAACATAACAATTGAGTTGACTGCCGTCCCTCCGTCAATTCACTTCTTCCTGAGGATGACCGCCATTACGGTCGAAATATTGAAAAGAGTCTTTTGTTATTTTGTTATTTTAAATATATATATATACCATGATAAACGAAAAAACGGTCCGGCAGGACAGATAACACTTAAAATAAACAGTGACACATATACTGAAACATAACAATTGAGTTGACTGCCGTCCCTCCGTCAATTCACTTCTTCCTGAGGATGACCGCCATTACGGTCGAAATATTGAAAAGAGTCTTTTGTTATGTTTCAGTATATGTGTCACTGTTTATTTTAAATATATATATATACCATGATAAACGAAAAAACGGTCCGGCAGGACAGATAACACTTAAAATAAACAGTGACACATATACTGAAACATAACAATTGAGTTGACTGCCGTCCCTCCGTCAATTCACTTCTTCCTGAGGATGACCGCCATTACGGTCGAAATATTGAAAAGAGTCTTTTGTTATGTTTCAGTCTATGTGTCACTGTTTATTTTAAGTATATATATATATACGAGTTCGAGATTAACAAAGAGCAACACACAAAGTAGGGAAACACACTTACAGACTCAAATTTTCGGGTAATCCGTCTTCAGGAGAAAAGAGAATGGGAGACCAAGCACGTTGTATTATATATATATATATATATGGAAAAAATGCTCTGAGGCCTTTCAATTTATATCATCAGAGAGCAAACAAGGTAGAGAACTGAAGAAATTTAATACGCGTGGTATCCATGAATGCAGATAAATCACAATAAACACGTGATGCAATCAATGAAAACAAACCCAAGGAAAAAAAAAAGAAAACAGATGGAAAAAATGCTCTAAAAATTTTTTTATTGCTCTAAAAATGCTCTAAATTTTTTTTTTATTTTTATTTTTATTTTAATTTTTATTTTAATGCTCTAAAAATGGAGAGCATTTTTTCCATCTGTTTTCTTTTTTTTCCTTGTGGTTTGTTTTCATTGATTGCATCACGTGTTTATTGTGATTTATCTGCATTCATGGATACCACGCGTATTAAATTTCTTCAGTTCTCTACCTTGTTTGCTCTCTGATGATATAAATTGAAAGGCCTCAGAGCATTTTTTCCATCTGTTTTCTTTTTTTTTCCTTGTGGTTTGTTTTCATTGATTGCATAACGTGTTTATTGTGATTTATCTGCATATATATATATATATATATATATATATATATATATATATTGATAAAAGTATCGCTTGTGAAATAGGAATAGAATTAAAGTTTATCAGGACTCGGCCAGTTCTTCAGGTTCAAACTAAACTCTCAAGGCCAACGTTTCGGTTTTTATTTAAAACCTTTTTCATAGGTAGAAGTATAAAATTTTGAAACAGAAAAATAAATATTACATTAGAGTTTATTTTTCAAAGAAAAATAATTTTTATATATAAATGTAGCTTTTGGCTACATTAACTTTATCAACTGGCCACAAGCTGACAGCACCTGCATAACCACGCCCACTCCAAGCCTACTACGAGCCAATCAGAAACATTTGGAAATTGTTCTAAGCCATTAGAAGCAACTGGATTTGAAATAAATAAATAATTATATATATATATATATATATATATATATATATATATAAAGAATAGGTCAGGTGAAAGAACCGTCAGAAGTATGACATTTTGTAACAAATTGTTTATTAGTAAAAGAAATGGATAAGAAGTTGAATGTTAGGAATTTGAAAAAAAATTATATATTTCGAAGATAATGTCAGAATTCTTACCTGGTTACTGTTAAAATACTGTGCTAAAGATGACCTTTCCTTTATTAAATTGAGTGACCTTCAGATAACGGAGGAATAATGACTGCAGTTAATAACTTAACAATTATGACATTAGGGCTCTATTTGGGGATGGGAAATACCAGTTAATGGGTATTTCTTAAACAGTTGACTGTCAGATGAATATTTAACGTTTGGCTCCGACAAATGATACGTAATGTTTCATTCATGCGTCGGATTGTTTGTCCACTTTCTACATAATAACACCAACAATGAACAGTAACCACTTCATTTTGCACGCAAATTATATCTCCCTGGGTTCTATTCAGCCACTATTAAGAAAATTCGTTCTATCTCTTATAGAACGAGGGAACTCTCACTTAGCAGAGCTTGATTTTCGTGATATTAAAAGAAAAAAATCGGAAGTGACCTACACTCAACTATACTATAAGTATAGTATTAAAAATGTAATAAGCAAAGTATTGGTAATTGAAATTTCATGATTTTTTTTACATATTTCAATATTTCTTTTGACGAAATTCCATTGTTCTTTAAAAAGTCGATTAGCGTTAAAAGAACGCCTCTTTAGTTGATGTAATTTAAACAAAAAATACTTAAGCGTATCTCCCTCATAATACTGTTATACATTTAGGTATCATTTCATTTCGATCCACCAAACGGTACACTTTGTATCCTCCTGACAAGCTTTCAGATTGAATCATAAGTCAAAATTTGTACATTTTACTGGAAAAAAAACCAGTTTTTTAAAAAATCTGAGGTTTTTTTCAGCTAATGCTTTTTTTTGCTTTCATGACGATGCTAAAATTTCAAGACTCTAAAGTTACTAGTTTAGAAGAAAAGAACTGTCTAAAAACAAATTTTGGCAAAAAAATAAATTACCCATCATGCATAATTGCTCCCAAATAATAGGACACATCAACTAATTTTGAGGCCCATTTTTGTTTGAAATATTAATTTCATTCATTAGAGGTTCTGGACTGTGGAGTATTATTAGTGGATTACTGTGGAGTTAGTGACAATTCTGTAGCATATATCATTTGTGGTAGTAATCATAGCTCGAACAACTATTACTGAGGTGACTCCTTTAGGAATGACAAAGTAGTAAAGTAATCTACTGTTTTAGTACTAATAAAAGTTTTTCTGAGAGGAGAATTATTTTATTTCTATTCACAGTTTTTATGCTAATGTAAAAGTATCTATAGTTTTAGCATTCATAAATAAATGACTTTCTGTATCGTTGAGATTAAACACTGAGAAATCCACCCATATTACGTTCACACTACGAAAACAAAGATATCCTCCTGTTTATATTAACCAATCTCCCCTCCCAGTTGCTAACGTAGTGCGATACCTGGGGATGTACATCGACAAACGATTAACATGGAATCCACATACAAAACTAAAACGACAAGACTAATGAGACGATACAAGACGCTATCTAGACTTCTTGACAACAGATCAAATCTGACACTACAAAACAAAAGACTAATATACACTGCAATACTTAAACCGATCTGGACTTATGGACTAGAAATCTGGGGATCAACCAAGCATTCAAACATCCAAAGAATTCAAGCAGCTCAATCCAAAATCCTTCACAAAATTGTGCAAGCTCCCTTCTATGTTTCGAACGATACCATACATAAAGATCTTAAAATTCCCTTCATGCACCAAGAAATCCAATCCCGATACCGCAAATTCCATGAATCTTTAACCACCACTATAAATCTTTCATTCACGAATTATCATCTCTCCAGATTCCTAGCAACCCTATTAGAAGGCTAAAAAGATGTTGGTTCCAAGACCTACTCTGAAATGCTAACTGTCAAGACTAGTTACAAGTGATCCTAACAATCTATATGGAGTACTACCAATTGGTGGTTTCTCCACTCTTTATTCCACTTTTATGTAGCATGTATCACTATTACTTGTTACCCCGCTAAGGGTAGTTGTTATACAAAAACAAATAAAAAAAAAAGTGTATCGTTGACATCGTTATCGTTAAAGTTGAAATGAGTTGTTTAATTGAAACGTAGCAATGGAACTGAAATATTGATGCATTAGGCGTTTGAGTGATCAGAGAGAGAGAGAGAGAGAGAGAGAGAGAGAGAGAGAGAGAGAGAGTAGATCCATCACAAAGTAATGGTGCTCATTCGTTTTTGCATTTCTGGCTGAGTAGCTGCTAGCATTATAGTAACATGACTTTACACGCCATTATAGATCCAAAGAAAACTTCTTTAATATTTATTCATATCACATTTAAATAATAAATGTAGTTTTTGAGAATTCCAGTGACAGGAAAATTTATTAGCTGGATATATATAGAGAGAAGATTAGTTTACCGTAATTAGTAACTACCATTACTAATTATTAAATGAGTTATTGAATTAGATGTCAATAATAGCATCTTTGGAACATTTACAGGTTTCAATATGATCAATTAAAATGTTACAATAAGTTGGAAACTTTTAATTTTCAGAAAAACAAAGTACTTCAGTTGTACTTTACTTATTTTTTAATTGAATGTAATATCTAAACATACAAAATGTATACAATATCCCATTGCATATATTGAATTTATATTAAAATATATACATCTCGTTTGTTTTCAGTTAAATGAACAGTTTAACTATTATCAGATCGTTCAAAATTAACAACTGTCAATAAACTATTACCATACAAATCTATGATTACGCCTATTCGGACTTACGGTATATTATAACTTATTTTTTACGCCAGGAAGTATAATTGCTGGATTATTTCTTCCCTCCTGTCTTATAAAAGGCATATACGATATCATTTTATATGATAAAAAGATATCATAATCATGATATCTTTTTAGCAAAAGATAGCCAAAAGTTCCTAGTTTGAACTTTTAATCACACACCCTTTACTATATAACAGAAATAACAGTAAAGATTAATTTCCGATGTAATTATAATTAAATGTGTGCCTGGACAGCAAAGCTTTTCTTTCTACTATACTTTTTCTACTATATGCTTTTCTTTTCTGTATACAGTCTACCTTCTAACAATTGAGCATTCGTTTTTCTCAGATACTCAGTTTTCTCAAATACTAATATAATAAGCTGTATTCCTGTTTGTTATAGTCTTTATTGACTACTAGTTGCGTTCAAAGGCCTCAGGCAGAAAAAAGGGTGCATACATAAATACTACCAATATTGTAATAATGGAATATTGTATAAATAAAAGGCACAAACAACTTCATAATTATTAATTTAATAAATCTCAAGTATGAAATATTTTCTCATTGATGCATGCTATTACAAATCCTTTTTCCAGACCACCTTACAGAGTAATATAAGTAATATTTATAGAGTTATAGAAAATGTTAATTGTATTTTGGAGGTGTAAGGGAAATAATAGTTAAAGTTCTCACATAACAATGTTTTCTAAGAACAAAGCGTTTCGAGCACACATGTTCTCCTTCAGGTTACATCACTACTTGTAGTCACTGACTGTAAGTTGACCTTTCACGTATTGATGTAACTTGGAGACGATACTACGTGTTCAAGCATTTAGTATGTTTATACATTTATATGTGGTTAGTAATAATAATGGGTTTTCCAGAAATGTGTAAATACCAAATAATAACTGATGGAAAACTTAGAAATTTTAGATATGTTTTAACTAACCTTAAAATTTTTAGGGTTAATTTAGTCAGTCAGTTTTGAAAACTCCATTCAATGGTGCTAACAATTTAGAGTAATCACTTCATTTGCTTTTATGGAGTGCACATTTCCATCAGATGGCTTGGACCACCTGCCCGTTAGCTAGCCTCTTACGCATGTTGCTGCTGAGTACTAATATTTGGTGCAATACATCTTTAGAGCTAACTTTGTATGCTAGTGTTTATTTCATAATATTCAAGACATATTAATAACGCATAAAGAGTTAGAAAGGTAGCCAATTTCCTAATAAAGTTTATCAATACGGGTTTCAGAAATATTCTTGAATTCCATGAAACGTTGAATTCAATGGTTGATGTTGTTTATTGTTCTTTAATAAAAAAAAGCAGTTTCGAACTTTAAAAAATTGTAAAATTGAAAAGACATTTTTTTTCAAAAAGCACCAATTCAAGAGCTTTAAAAATCGTTAACAACAACAAAGGTTGGTTTGAAAAGAGTGTTAATGAATCTCTGGGGCCCTACATAAGTGTTTGTGAAGCGAAGAACAAAGCGGGTTTTCAAAAAGTCGGCTAGACAGCCATTAAAAAAGACAGCTACGAAGAATGGTGTCAAAGAATGCCTTCACGTTGTCATTTAACTATCAACAGTTTGCTCCTCAACCCATATAACTCATCGCAGCCTATTAATTTATCTACATTATTTTGAGTTTGAAAGATTAATAACCGTTTTTCTCCAATCAGAGGAATACTGAATTTTTACACCAAACATTTGTTGGTGCAGATTCAGACGTGCACACGATTCAGTTTTTGTTTCGTTCATTTTTAGTGATTTACCTGAACTATCACAATCATGATTAATCATTTCAATGATTTTACAAATCAATTATACAAAATAAGGTGATAGGCAATATATATGGTTAATGGTTGCATTCATTTAGCCTTTCTGAATTCGTCGCAGCTAAGTCAAACTGTTGCCTGCGTCTTCGAACCACTCCATCGGAGCTCCCAGTCTAGGCTTCATTAGAATTGACGAACCTTAATCTTCTAATTAAACTTTAATATTACTAATTCTAAATTATTTACAGAGATTTTTTAGAATTTTTAAAAAAATGTTTATAGATACTTAAACTATTTTACATAAGAATGAATATAACAAAAGCCTTCTTCCTAGATTGTAATTTCGATTCCTTTCTGCTTAGGTATTAGGTAAATAGCGGTTCAACTATATATTGCTTAATGCAATAATACTGCTTAATGCAATAATATATATCACAAATTATATAAATTTATTAGCTTATAGTTACTGATATCAAGCATTAAAAATGGTTTCACTTCTTTAATGACAATAGTATCACTTCCTCTGTAGCAGCAGTTATTGTCACTATGAAGCTGTCCACTACAGTCCAACCAAATACAATCACACACCTTTTCAACTTTCTTTTTTTGGACAAAGGCAAACTTTTCACTAAAGATGCTAAGGTAATACTCATTTGCTAAAAAAATATAATAAAAACAAAATTTGTTTATTATGATGATTTTTTTTAAAACTACAGATTCATTTTGATTCCTGAAATGCCTTTTTGATTATTCTTTTTTTGGAATGTTTACACAGTGCATCAAGTTCATTTCTCTGTAATTTATGTTTCTTATAAATTTTAAAAATTAAAAATTTTAAGGTTAGTTAAAACATATCTAAAATTTCTAAGTTTTCCATCAGTTATTATTTGGTATTTACACATTTCTGGAAAATCCATTATTATTACTATCCACATATAAATGTATAAACATACTAAATGCTTGAACACGTAGTATCGTCTCCAAGTTACATCAATACGTGAAAGGTCAACTTACAGTCAGTGACTACAAGTAGTGATGTAACCTGAAGGAGAACATGTGTGCTCGAAACGCTTTGTTCTTAGAAAACATTGTTATGTGAGAACTTTAACTATTATTTCCCTTACACTTCCAAAATACAATTAACATTTTCTATAACTCTATAAATATTACTTATATTACTCTGTAAGGTGGTCTGGAAAAAGGATTTGTAATAGCATGCATCAATGAGAAAATATTTCATACTTGAGATTTATTAAATTAATAATTATGAAGTTGTTTGTGCCTTTTAATTATACAATATTCCATTATTACCACTACCCTTGTTTCGTCTTTAGTGGCATGTGGGATGAAAAATTGATGCAAAACAATTTTTCAATAGAAATGTAAAATTATTTATGAATTCGAGATATTATATTTTTGAAAACCTAAAATTTTAGACTAAAGTAGCTCAGCAATATGTAAGAGGTGCACAGAAGCTGGTATGCTTTAGGAAACGGATTAATTAATCAAACAAATGAATGTATCAAAGTTTGAAGAGTATTCAGAAAAACTCCCTGAATTTAAGGAATAACAATAGCAAAACAATAACAATACTGAAAGGAAAATTCTTACAAAAGAAGTAATCCATATCTTTTAGCTTATTACTTCTTATTGACGTGAACGTTCCTATGGGAACTGATGCTTTACTCGTGGGACTTCTTTCTGAGCGAAGTAATACTTAAACTTCAAGTCGTCTTTTATGAAACATTCATTCATTGTGCTAAATACTTTCTATCATTGTTTATTGATCATGGATAGGAAGAACTTATTTCATTTAGAATAAGCATTAAAATCAAAATTCAATTTACAAATAAAAAATGACTATCATTATCAATGAGATGTTGGTAAGACTGTTTTGAAAAATATACCTACTTACTCTATAGGTTGCCCTAATAATTCAACTGGTAACGGTACTCATGCAGCATTACGGCCAAATTGAATGTTTGAGTTATTGCTTATTGTATTTATTACCTTCTCTTGAAGTTAATGCATTAATACATCCACAATATCACAATGTGTTCTTCAATTTGCTCTTTGCAATGGATGAGTTCCGATGCCAGTCCGATGCTAGTAAGAACAACCTAGAAGACTTAATAAATTAGAAGTATTTTATCAACTAAATTTATTTCTTCCTAAACTTGGGTCATTTTACTTAAACTCAGGTTATGTTAGGTTAAAACAATCTTTATTGTAAAGTAGTGTTTACAGTACAGACAATTCAATATGAATATTGTTTACAAGACGTCTTAAGTCTTGACTTAACAACAGAAAACAGTGATTCATTGCAAATTTATCCGTTAGACTGCCAACGGTGCAAGGCGTTTTTTAAAAGAGACGTGTTTCAGATGGCACTTGATGTGTCAAAGCATTATCGGATACGTGAGCAGCCTCGGCTCGTTTCCACGCGGTATTTCTACTCCTTCCATCAACATACATCATTAAGCGACTTGATGTCTCTCAACAAGAAATCCTCTTCTTCATTTATTAATTTCTACTCAACAACCATAGGGATTTCTTTTTTACTTTTCATCATATTTCTTTTTGAGAAAAGAAAACCTCTTACCGATGCAGAAGAATGATATGTAAATATAAGCATTATGGTTCAAATCGTAAAATATAAATGTTTTCGCAAAACATTTTTTTAAAATTCTATAAATACTCTATGGTATTTTTGTATTTTTACACTTAGGTTTAAGCTATTAGTTTGTAAGATACATCGTACAATAGGGGGAAAAGCCCGGTGTGGGACACTTAGTGTCCCCCGTACGGCTACCCCGATCTGAAATCTGTAAATTGGGAGTAATCCCCAATAAAGAATTTCCATTCCATTGTAGTTTCACTGGTTTTTTTGAATTCTCATAATTCGCTCGTAATTTTAGATGAAGTGTTACGGAACTATCATCAGCTCGCCATTTAACACTAACTACTACAACTTTAAGAATTACACTCCACGATTTTACTATATCAAATTTGTACTAGAAACTAAAGAACAAAAAATCATAAACTAATAGCAGACAGCAACTAGAAATATGAAAATTCTATTACCTAGAACAATCAGTGATTGTATTAACACATTTCAAAATAAACAACAATGATTTCTGTTTATACTAGATCAACAAATAGAAAGAACAACAGTAGGGAAAAATGACATGACTACTTTGACAGCGATCTATGCTTTGTCTACGACAACTATCGAAACAATGGCTAGAAATGCAGTCAAAGATTGGACAAGATCAAAGAAGTTGTTTAACAGATAATATTGTCGTATACTGCACAAAAGAATAGAAGAGGTTATTGGAATTGTGTTAAGAGCACAAGAGTCTACAAATAACATGAGAAATCTTTAAACTGTAAAAGAACCATTTCACATTGAAAATGTTTTTTACTTCAATATTAATAACAAACCAAGTTGAACCTAACGGGAGTTTTTTCATCTGCACTTTTTTTCCCTTTGGAAAAATGGTTCAAACTGAGGCTCTACAAGAGAAATCTAGTACAGTGTATTTCGCAAAGCCTGAGAGTGGGAACTCGATCGTGTGAGACCAAGTTGCCTTTGAGTATGGTAAGGCCCATTCCACTATCAGATCACTAATCATTAGCATAAGTTACACACTATTTATAACCATAATGTTATCAGGTGGCCATGTCATGGGTAAAATAATAGAAGTGGAAGACAGGTAGTTACAATTTGATAAATTTACTGCCACTATTGTTTGTATAAAAATGAAACTTGGCATTCCTGAAGGCTTGACAGCGTAGGTAATAAAAAGCAAAACTTATGACTTCGAAGCAGAAGTGAAAAAAATGGATTCTTAACTTAATAGAATTAAGGCTTTAAATCATTTTACCTTCTTCAAAAAATAAATAATATTACTAAATTAACAATGAAAGCAAAACATAAAGCAAATTTTAAACTTGATTAATTGTTAGAACTTTGAATTAATGAATGCAATAACTTTTACCATTATACTTTGAGCATTTTTGAGGTTTCATTATTTCATTAAGAAATATGAATTAGTAATTTAAAAAGTTGATAAACTGGGCAATACTTATGTTGACTTGATTAGGCAATTCTTCTTTTCATTATATTCAAAGATTATATAAATAAAGAGCGTTCACTATCTTATCTCTAACTCACATTTTTAAATTTTATCACATTTTTTTTATAAAAAAAATATTATATCCTGATAATTCTCTTTTACCCCTCATTCAACAATTTTGGGAGCATAGAACATTTGGAAACTACATTTTTAATAAGAGTAACGATTTAAGTGCATGGAGGAGAGCGGGACTCTTGAGTTAATATGTGGTATTTTTGGCAGACTTGACCAAAAATTCCCTAGAAAAGATGAGGACCCGAACAGTAAAAACTGTTGTGTACTTTATTCTGTAATTGAGATGGAAGCAGTCTGCAGGTGTTCAGTGTGATGAATCCGTAAGTTTTTTCGTCAACATAGCAAAGAGATCATGCAGTGACAGATTGCCATATTTAGTTCACTAGTGCTGATTATTTAAGCAATATTTCATATGCAAATTGTAATTTTCCGTACAATAAAATGCGTGTAAAATATGTATTTTGTATAATCTGAATAGACAATCAAATATTCGCTATACGTAAAAAATATTCCAATCATTGTTTGAGTTAGTTAATTAATGGTAGTGCAGATATAGCAGCGCTGACAGACGTCAGACGAAATGCTAAATGAGCACTGCACTTAATCGAGATTAAGACTTCATTTAAACTTATTTCCAAACCCCACCACTTCCAGCAAACACCATTTTCCTTCATCACATTCCTTCTATTGTTGTTATTAAATAGTTCCTTAATTATGTACTTACGATTTTGACTGTTTCAAGGTAGATTTCAAAATACGTCTTACCTAGAAAATAAAAAGAACGTATAAGTTAAAGTTAAAATATAAAGCAACAAACACATATAGTACTTATAAAATAAGTACTATAACCATATAGCCATATGGTATATGGTTATATACCATATATATATAACATTTCCCAGAAAAACATTCAACAGATCACTTAGAAAGAAATTTGGGGTTTTTACAGGATAACTAAATTTTGAGTTGTTAAATTATTAATCGTGAATAAAAAGAAGAAAAGTAATAATCACGTTACATTAGCTAACTGACGTTAGCTTAAAAAACTGATGAAGATGTGAAGAACTGATGAACTGATGAAGTTAAAAAACTGGTTTTTAACTTCATCTCATTCAGTGACCACTGCTCATAGGAGAAAGATTTTGTGTTTTCTTTTGTCTGTTTTATTAATTTGATTTCTTTTAAAAAATAATTCGTCGAATTGATTTCATTAATCAATAATGTACATGTACAGTAGGAAAATAAATAATAATATCTCCTTTTCTAATATTTGGACCATTTAGTCTCGTCGTTATAAAATAGCTTGTCAAGGGTACAACGGAGACTCCATTATTTTAGTTATATGTCTTAGTTTTTCTAATAATTTATAGTGTTTAGTAATAAACATATATACGCATATATATCAATGATCAAACCACAATATGAAATGGAAAAACAAGACTATGATCTTTCAACCATAACAAGCGGTCTTTTATGGTTGGGTTTTTGACTCTGACGAAGACCGCTTGTTATGGTTGAAAGATCATAGTCTTGTTTTTCCATTTCATATTCTGGTTTGATCATTGATTGTTATTTCATATGTTTATGTGAAATCTTTAAACATACATACATATATATATATATATATATTTTGTTAAACTGAATTGCCTTAATCAAACATACCTTTTTTTTTGAGCAGTTTTTCATATTTTCTTGATAATTTTAAACCATCTTGATTTAGTTGGTGAATTATTTGAGCAATTATATTATATGAAAAACTGCTCAAAATAAAGGTATGTTTGATTAAGGCAATTCAGTTTAACACAATTTGTATAAAAGAAAGTCTGCTCCCTATTTATATATATATATTATATATATATATATATATATTATATATATATATATATATTCCATTTAATAGAACAAAACACGATCCAAACTGGACACAATACGAATTCAAAATTCAAGAAAAGTAACACACAGAGTAAGAAAACACAATTACAGACTCAAATTTTTGGGTAATCCGTCTTCAGGAGAAAAGAGAAAAGGAGACCAAGCACGTTGTAGATGCAACGGCAAGTAACCCTTTTTTCTAGAAAAAAAAAAAAAGAAAAAGGGTTACTTGCCGTTGCGTCTACAGCGTGCTTGGTCTCCCTTTTTCTTTTCTCCTGAAGACTGATTATCCAAAAATTTGAGTCTGTAAGTGTGCTCCCTTACTCTGTGTGTTACTCTCCTTGAATTTTGAACTCGTATATATATATATATGAAATTTACACAAAATACAAAACAAAACACTCACTACGAGATATATTCAAATGTAGTTCAGCACTTAATAATTGTACATATATTAATAGAGATAAAGAGAAAATGAGAGAACTGTATATAAAACGAACCTCATAAGGCTTCTCGAGTACGTTCAACAAAAAAAAGAAATGGAATGTAAAAATTGACGTGGCATTTAATTCTAATTTTTAACATAAATGCGAAAACATAATCAGTTTTCTGTCAGAGATTTGTAAATTAAATGTAAAATGTAGATAGGATCTTTGTGAAAAGAAATGGATTATGTGTTGAGGGGTGGGACGAGGCCTTGAGCAATGTTGACTTCTGAAGCCTGAGGGTGGTCCGGCACGCAATCGATATCCGATCAAGTAGATGAATGGCTAAGTCAAGGGTTAGGCAAAACATTTTCGCCTGACAAACACTCAGCTTATTTGCCATCAATCACAAAAATCAATTTCAAAACAACTTTAAAATTGACAAAGTAGAATTCAGTTAAAGAGAAAATATTTCAAATTGAACTAGATATCCAGCTTTAGAATTGCATTAAGTTGCAATATTTTTAAAAAAAATTATATTTTTTTTTATTTAAGGCTGTTTATTATAAATAGAAATAACTGATTATGGCAAATAGGAAAAATTAATTGGAAAGTGAATGTTTAATGTCTTCATCAAGTAGGTCTGAAGTTACTGGGAGAATGTTTTAAAATAGTCTGAAGAAAGAGGGCATTGATTATCGTTAGTCCATTGAGTCTTGGTCTCAACTGATCAAAGTCGGCTCAAGAGTTAGATGATCCAAGAGGTACAGAAGTAATGATAATGTGTGAGAAGGAAGAAAAAACGTAATCCTTAAAATCAAATTCAAGAAGGAAAGACGTTCTGACAAGACCTTAAGACTATATTACAGGTCGTCAGAATGGAGTAAAAGACTACTTTTACTAAAATTAATACCGACTTACTGATTGCCTTCAGAACCCAGACTTATCAAAAAGCATATACTGGGCTTACCTAAGTAAGCCGAATAAAACGGAAGAGTAATCTCTGAAGCCAACATTGGTAAGTGTGGTAAACATCAGAATAGTGCACAAAACCTCTGCATATATTTTCTATTTTTTGATAAATAATTCATTAAATATTAAATTAAAATATTTGTAAAACATAAATATACTTTAAATATTTATAGCCTTATAAATGAATATTTATTGTCAAATCCATTCAAGAAGGCACTTTTCCAGAAATTCTTTTTAAATAAGCAGTAGCATAATTTGAAAAAAAAATGATTTTTATGATTATATGTAAATAATATCACATAAGAAATTCAATAAAATGAAAAATACAAAGATTTAAGTAGGTACTAATAAAGTCATGTTCTGATGAATAATATATTAATATTATTTAATAATATAAATACATTTGGTGTCAGAAATTTGTGTAATTATTGTGGAATATAGGTTATCATTCGTGAAAATTACGAAATACTTGTTATCAAATTAACAGACTGCTTTTATAAGCATGTTCATAATTTATTAAGAAATAAATTTGATTTATTTATTTGAAAAAAAAATACAGGATTGTTTATTACAAGGTTCTAAATGATAAAATATGCAGACATTATAACTATCGTTAATAATTGAAATTAAATTACTTAAGAATCCAGCCGTGAATTATATACTCATCCCTGAAAAAAAAAGAAAGCATCCGCCAATATGATTTGAAATGGTAAAACTCATAAAGTGAGATGACTTGAAGAACGTACGGAAGAAACAGAGAAATGCGGCAGATTCAGCCTGAGATGTCTTTCCTGAGGCGACAGCTTCCCTTACTCCTAATTAGGAATGAAACGCCTTCCGCTTTCTCTGTACTTTCTTCATTACAACCTCTATTAAATTTCCTGTTTATTTTCTTATATACAATCTCCGGAGCTTTCTCAGAGGACCGGCTGACTCATCTGGCTAAATCAAGACTGGTTTCAGATATACCAAGGTCATGAATATATTGTCATATTAAAACTACACAAATTTTTAATCTTTTTAAGGTAATGGTTTTCATTGTTTTGCACAAAGTTTTGGTAATGAGTACTAAGTACTAAGTAATAAGTACAAAGTTCTGTAATGTTTGTTTTGGCGTTATTATTACTTTATAATTGAATTTGGATTTACGTATACCCAAAAGAAACTTCTTTCTCTACAATTTGATTTAATATAGAAGATATTTATTATGTTTTATGTATATTCATTTTAACAGAATAAACAAGGAATTGAGACATGGATTCAGTGAGTTTTAAGAGACCTTTAACTACTTTAAGGAAAAATTCATGCTTGAAAAGGTCTTGCTAAATCAAACAGTTTTCAATGTTAAGTTAAATTTACCATATAAACTCACCATTAACTTATCTATTTATTAAAAATATCTATTATGATTATGATTTAACATAAAACAAAACTATGTTTCTTAACAATGGACAATCTTAAAATACCATAGAACTTTTATTCCTTCTGTGAAATTTCTGCATATAGTGTGTTTACAGTGGGAACTTTTAGAGTTCGCAAACGACGTGCTTCTTTTAAGTCTTTTATTTTGCTTAAAGAAATGAACTCCCTGTTTTCTAATTAATCTTCTCTTCCTGCCACACACCTTCTTAAACTGTTCATTAGCATTCTTCCCCAAAAATAAAGTTTATTCCTTTTTTTTAATAAACTTTAGTTTATTAAACAAATAATGCACTATATTGAGTATGTAGGTTGTTTAAATGGGTGCTTTAGTTGGATATTTCGCTTAATATCTGAAGAATGGTCGAACCTCACCATAAAAACCTTTGATTGTGAGAGAAGTTGTGTTTTAATCTTAAAAAAAAAATATTACCTAATAAGGCTTGCTGACAAAGGTTCTTTTTGTGAATATTGTCGCCGTAAAGCGATGAGGGAACATGACGACCGACGGTTCTGTCAGTTCTTAGACTCTGATCCCACTCCCGATATCCAACATAATCAATTTCAACTTCTTACCAACTGTTAAAGTATTAGAATTAGTAATAATACAATCCGTCATACCTCGTAAAGTCTCAGAAAAGCTCGACCGGTTTCGGGTCCGTCTGGATCTTATCTTCAAGAGAACCTAACTGACTGTGAATGTTATTTTCCTATAACCTACCTATATATATGTCATCTACATTGTACAATCTAATATTACTAACCTCAGTCGAACTAACCTATTAACTATGTTAAAGTTTTATTGGATCCTTTTCTATATCTCTGTCCATCAATAATTATCACTCATTCATCTTAAAAAACTTAATGAATATCAACAACGCTATTCAGAAAAATGTGTTTTCTACATCAGCTTGCTTCAAATCCACTCAAAGCCAACAATACTTCCACTAGTATAGTAGACTCATTTCAGTTAATATCCTCCATCTTTGCAATATGCTTATTAAAGTGAAATTAACACTGTTAAACCACACATATTAATTGAGTCTGGTCACTCCATCTATTTGTTGATAGCTGCATTGTACCTGCTATAATTAATACGCTATATCTTCTGTATATCTCATCATTACCTACTTTCCTAAAAGATTATTCTAAAAAAAAAATCATTTCACTCCTGAAAGATCATTACCCCATCTATTTTTTCTCCTCCTCTTCTTGTATCTTTAACTATGTATGTTGTATTTCCTGCATTTGACGTAAGAAGACCACCTAATCTTAGTAATTTTTTTTCCAGAGAAAACTCAACTAGTGAGAGATGTGCCGGTAAATGTGTGAACACCGTTATTGACTTACCTGTACTTTCATTAACTCTGAAACCGTTTTCACCTCCTATTTCAATCCTAACCGTTACCACATTAATAAATGTAGTTATTCTACCTGTAACTCCTCCGACAGTATATACCGTCTTTACTGAACCCACTGTGATGCCTTCTACGAGAGCTTATCAACAATGATAAGCCTATATGAACAACCACAAATTATATCATCGGTCAGTCAACAGAGAAATCTGCCTGTTGCCTACAATGTTATTTTCCACACTTAGCATTAATGAGTGTTTCAAAGGTCTAGATTTGGAAACAGCTTCAGAGAAGTCACAGTAAATATGTCTCGTTAAAAGCTTCTGAAGGGGATCACATCTGATTCTTAGATCCACACCAACCAGACGGTCTTAACTTCATTTTTACAAATTTTTATTTATTTATTAATTAATTTATTGCTCTTATTAATAAAATTAAATAATACTATTAATAATATTAAGTATTACTATTATTCAAGTTTTTTTTTGAGTATTATTATTTCCCTCTCATAGCTTTATCTGTGACTATTATTGGGATTATTTTCTATTTGTTTTATTCAATTTAGTTTTGTTTTTTCTTCTCGTTTCGTTTTGTCTTTAACTTTAGTATAAGTTATCAAACTTTTTTGAAATATCTTTAGCCTTTATCGTTTCATCGAATAGTCACTTCCTGACGACTATCACTAAAATAGTCGTAGTGTTAAAAATGCGATTCATTATCCTTTTCAATGGGTAATACTTTCTATTTTTTAATTGTACTTGTCTTTTACTACAGTTAATGTTAAATGATATTTTTAGTTTTTAGAATTAATAGAGACAGGTCGATAAGGATGCGAAGAGTTGAAACTAATAACTCTTGGGACCACTTGGACCAAAGTCTTCCCATACTTGAATAGACTGGACCACTTAAAACATTTGCATCACTTTCTTTAAGAATTCTTTCTATTTGTATTACTTTTATATTTGGTTTATGTAAATAACTTCAATAAACTAAAATTATAATATTGTCTGCTGCGTACAATGATAACAGCAGGTAAGGAAACCAAAGAGCGGCTTCACTATTGAACAACTACTCAGTAAAAGAATAAATGGGTTATTTCTATTTAGGTAAATATACCAGTTTGTGAAATTAAATCAGTCGGCATATTTAGGATAAGTTAATGAAAATTGAATAAAAGTTTGCAATAGAATTAATGCCATAAATCTGTGATAGCAATTTGAATGAATGATTTGATGGAATTTTAGAATTAAACAGACGATTTGGTTATGCTGCAAAAAGCATTTTAAATAGTCTATGCGATAAAGGAAAATATCTCTCACGGTCGGAATGCTTGGTGTCTTTAATAACCCGATAAAATGCCTTTATTTAGTGTGAATTAGAGTGATTTGTGATCATTTTGATCAGTAGTCTAAAATAAGAAGATATTAAACATTCAGCCATGTAGCCTGGGATAAAAGCAAGGATCATGATCGATGAAGCAGTTAACCAGATTTTATATGCACCATAAAAATCAAGACAAATTAGTTTTTAAAACAAATAACACTAGAGGGGCAGTTTTTATTAACATATATATTACATTTCTTTCTTCTTTAATTATATATGTGGATATTATATGATATAGTCTAATGAAAATTGAATAAAAGTTTGCAAATGGAAATAATGCCATAAATCTTGATAGCAACTTGTAATAATCGATTTCGATGGAATTTCTAGAAAACACAACTGACGTTGATACCAACTCAAAACTTAAAATTTTCAAGAATATGAACTTACAGAAAATAGAATGTTACGAAAGAGAAATTTCATTAGTGAAAATGGTTTCCACTTTGATACATAATTTATATTAAACTTACGTATTAATTTTAAGGTTATAGTATTTTTAAGGTATTCAAGTTAAGATGAATAAAGTCATAATTAAACTATTTGATTACTTAAAAATTCTATTAATTTTCTTAAATGGACCTATTTATGCTAAATGTGAAAATGAGAAGTGACTTGGGCTTGATAACTTGGTAACTTCATACAATGACAGTATGAGTTCAAGTATTTCAGAAGAGCAATAGTGTTATTTAGAATGATAAGGAGATAGGCGTGTCAGATATGACTCGTTTTTTAGAGAGTTAACATTGAATAATATAACAGACAATGATGATCTAAAGAGACAGAAAAGCTGCGAGTGTGGACCATTGCATACATCTTGAAAAACGGGGTTATACAAGTTTAGCATGACTAACTAAAGATTCATCATAAGGGGTCCAGACTGCTGATGTGAATTTTAATGTTGGTTATACTAAACTACTCTAGAGTACGTTTAAAGTAGTAACGCTCAGTAAGTATTTAGTACCATATGTCTAATGATAAAGCCTAGTGTACTCAGAGCATTCAAATAGTATTACGTACATGATATTTACAATTACTCATTTGAATCCAAATTATTTGAAACTTACTATTACTTTTTGTAGAAAATTTTTTAATAAACTTGAAAATTCTTTAATAGAAGAGAGAATGAAGTGAGAGAGATCTCCCCATGTTGAAGGAAGGAGCTTCGTACTCACTGCTAATCTTCTCCTGATAATGAACAACAGTTCAAAATTTTGAATTTAGTAAGTTTGTATTTTATCTTTTTCTGTGTCGTGTTTTGTGTAATTTAAAATGTTATAGTCCGTGTCGAATTTATATATATATATATATGAAAAAGACAACACATAGAAGAAACGAAAAAACTTACTGGATCGATATTTCGAACTGAAGTTCGTCGTCAGGAAGGGAGTAGAAGGGAAGAAGAAGAGGTACGTGCGTTCACCTGTACCAGTGAAATGCTAATCGCATTTCTTTGTTATCTTTTTCATTTATTAATTGTCCGGTTCGGACTGTCTAGTATTTTCATATATATATGTCCAAAGCACAATAAAAGATGAGCAAAAAAACTAAGATCTTTCAACCATAACAAGCAGTATTCGTCAGATTCAAAAACCCAACTGAATGTTTTGGGTTTTTTTGGTCAGTTGGGTTTTGGCTCTAACGAAGACCCTTGTTACGGTTGAAAGATCTTGGTCTTTTGTTTTTCATTATATATTATTATTAAATTATATTTTATATATGCGTAAGAGGGCAGCAATTCTTCACGTAAGCACGTTTTAAACACAGCAGCCCCTGCGTTCACGACTGCTCTAGTCTTCTAAATGACCATAACTCATTTAAAGTCATTAGTCTTGAAATGACCACTATTACGTATAAATTATAAATATATATCACTATATATATACCAATATTTACTCTAAACACTTTAAGGTTTAATGACTATGCTTATGTGCTGAAGGACAGAGTTTTGGGGAAGACTTTATACATAACATATAAAATGTGGTCCAATGTCACTAAATCGGGCTAAAAAAACGAAGAAATTAATAAAACTGAATTTGAAAAATATATTAAAAATTTAAAAAAATTTTTAATCATATTTGGAAAGAAGAAACAAAATATAAAATTACATAAGATATTCAACTCATAGTTTGATTTGGGATGTTTTATGAAAGTAGTAAATAGGAATTAAGGGAAGAGTTTTCCATTTTACTAATCGATAGTTGAGGATTAAGTAAAATTTACTGCTCCTCTGCTCCATAAGCTCTAAAATGTGGATACAAGTTCCAACTCGAAACAAACTCGACTTGTTTGTTTTTCAAGTGCGTGAGCTTCTAGTTTGAAGCATCTACAGTAAGTTTGCTAACTTTTCAGCAAACCTTGTCTAATGGGCTGGCGGTTCCTTCTTCTTATTGATCCTTTTAACTTAAAATTTAGACTTTACAAGCTTGTTTCCTCTACATCCTTATCTTGTTCACTAAAAACTCTATATTCAAGTTTCAATACTGTGTATATGTCTGTATAAATGCTGAACTATTATATATTAACTATTTGACATTTCAAATACTCATTCCTGACAACAATAAAAAATTAATATCATATACATATATATATATATATATATATATATATATATATATATATATATATACTTAAAATAAACTGTGACACATAGACAGAAACATAACAAAGACTCATTTTTTTTTCAATATTTTGACCGTTATGGCAGTCGAAATATTGAAAAGTGAGTCTTCATTATGTTTCTGTCTATGTTTCACAGTTTATTTTAAGTATAATCTGTCCTGCCGGACCGTTTTTTGTTTATCATGGTATGTATATTGGAAAAGATTACTTGTATTTGAAATATATCGGAGTTTCATTACGGCTAAGGCTACGAAGGTAGGAAATATTATCATAGAAGTTACTTCCCCTTTGAAAATAACTACCTTCACAAGTACCGTTGCTACACTCTCTTTTCCCTGTTTCTAAATATTAATCGTATTTATTTATTGAATATTATTTATTAACAGAGCATGATAATTTCTTCTAATTGTTGTTCCATACTTTGCAAAATGCTCAAGCATGAAACTGCAGTCCGTTATTTTACACTCCACTAGTCACACTAACCGTTTCACTCAGTTATGGCCCGAAAAAAAGTCCAAAACAGATGGATATAAATTCATTATTCCTTTAAATTTATCACAAGTATTGCTCTAAATCAATATATTGTCGAGTATTATTGTTAACAATAGTAAAACATAACTTAAAAGTTCCAAAAATTAACTGAGTTACCCTAATTTACTTTTGTATTGTCATTTAAAACCCCTTTATTCCAAACATAATATGAAAAAGAAACAAGTTTTGTGAGAGCTGATAATGAAAAGGACTGGAGTCCTTGGGATGTAGCAATAGATAGCTATCGTCAGTCAGAAGGAAACTCCTTCATGCTATCACTTAAGTTTTAATTAACAAACAAGTTTAAATGAAACCTAAAAGATATCATCAATTTTCACGAATAACTTTCATGGATGTAAAATCACTGGGCACATCTTGAAGAACCTTGAGCGTATTGCGTAATCACAGGGTTCGTTACTGTTCTTGGAGAATTATTAAAGTTCATACACAGTTTTAATTCAATATCTAATTCCATTTGTATTAAAAAAAAATTGGTTAAGTTTTTTGAAAAACCAGCTTTAGTTTGTTACTTTATATATCTTGTTTGCTTTATTTAAAAATAAAAAGGTTTACTTGGATTGTTAACTTATATTTGTATAATATGTAAATTCCTTTATTTGGTAGAAGTATTAATATTTCGTACGTTATATTTGTTTTCGTTTTCCAATTTTTTTTTTGACATACCTTTCTTTTTTTTAAGCTGATTTATTAATTTGAAACGAATAATACTACTTCGTTAGGTTTTAACCCTGGCTAAGTAATACAAATGTGTATTTTAAATTATGGGTCCAATGCACCTATGTAATTAATATACAGAATTTGTCGAAAATAAAATGTTATGTACGATTTCCCTAATCAGGTTAGATAGTATCAATATATTGACGATAAATTATGGCTCTGCCCCAAATCGATTTTTAAAGGCACCTTCTTTACAAAATTATATTCTTTAAGTTAGGTTAGGTTAGGTTGCAGTGGCAGTTCCACAAGGGAACACACGTAGGCCGAGCATTGGCCCTTTGTGATACCACACAATGAAGATTGATTCTACAGTGGGAGTACTAAATTTTGCCTAACTCAAATGTATTTAGAGTAATGATCTTTAACGAGTACCTAACATCGTACAGGCTCGGGACCGACGGTTTAACGTCCTTCTCCGAGGGACGACGCGCTCAAATTTATTCACCTCCCGCGTGAATAAATCGAGGGCCAGGTGAGGATCGAACCCCGGTCCTCTCAGTTCAGAGGCAAGCACGTAACCACTGAGCTAGCCTGGTACCCCATTATATTCTTTAGTGCCAGTAATCTAATTAATAATGGAAGAAGTAAATTTACAATTACCCATCTTAAGAGTCATTATACATATATCTTTCAAAAGTTACAATTTAGTTTTTTTAGGAAAGCTGTTTTAGATATGTGTTAACAGTTTGTAGTTTTGAATTTCAAAAAGTAATTTAGCAATGATCTATCCACCAAGTACAGTTGTGTTTTTAAGAATGTATGAATTCAAGAACAACAGTTATCAAAAATGTACACATTTATACTTATGTACAATGGCAGCAGGTCTTCCCTTAAGCATATGTTATTAAAATAAGCAGCAGCTTCTGCATTGACCAGTTTCTTGTTGACACTCTCTAGTTTTCGTATCACTTTGCGGTGAGACTCTGGTAGCTTATATACTTATATAAGTATAATTGTATACTTATATGCATAATTCTAGTAGAAAATTTCAGAGTGAAGTGATAGATAAAATGATATCAATAAGACATAATGAATAAGGTGAAGGTGTCAGATTTTATTTACTTTATTTATTATTAATTTTATTTACTTGTAATGATATATTTATAGCATAATTGTAATATATAGTTGTGTTAATAACTTTAACGTTATATATGATTTAATCAGTTTTGCTGGCAAAAAAATATTGTACAGCGTAGTCGGAGTAAAAAAACCTTCTTTGTAACTTGAATTTTTTATAACAACTGAAACTAATTATCGTTGGTATTAGGGCTGAATACGTTGAGAGTCCGGTCAAGGGATAATCGTTATTCATAACTATTTCACTGTTCTTAGCCTGCCTTGATTAATAAGAGATGCCTTTAATGAAAACCCTTAATTATCTATTTACGATTTCTATTATTGAATACAGTCGAGTTCAACAAGTCAAAGTCAAACATAATTGCGCATTAATTTTTAAATGGTATTAAATGCTAAAACTCCTTGAATTCTTCTTTAAAAAATTTTTTTCTTCTTACAAAATAAACTTGCTTCAAAATTTCATCTGCTTAATCAAATATATAGTAAATGTTTATAATAATTCTAAGATTATTTATTCTGCAGCCAGGGAGACTATCATGAAATGAAATATTATTGTTTTTACATTATAATAATTACTGGTAAATGAACTAGACATTGGTGCATACAAACGTGCAAGGTTTTCCACTAATTAGTATTTATGTCAGTGAGTTAACAATTGGTAACAAAATTACGGAAAAGAAATAAATTATATTTCTAATTGTAAATCTAAAAAATATATATATAATTAAATTAAATGGTTTTTTTAAATGGATTAAAAAAAATATTTTATGTCCTAAAAGTAGAATCTATGTTCGGAGTGTTGTTGCGACATAGTATTCGAAACGCGTTGTTTTGGAAAACATTATAATATGACCCTAAATATTTAAATAATGTAATATTTATTACAACTTTAATTAAAATTTTGAACATTCTGGGCATAGGAAAAAAGACGATAGCATTAAGAACAGTGGTAAGGAAAGTAACTATTGCGCAAGTGTTGAATATTAAAGTATTAACAAAAGTTCCATCACTAACTCGCTGTAACTTTAGGTAAAATTTTATTAACACAATAAATGTATCAATTGTTTTGAAACAAAATCACTTCAAGACTCTCTCTTAAATCAAACCGGTATCGATGTTTAACTAGCACAAAGGCCATAAAAACATTATCATGCACGGTTAGTATATTGAACTTTTGATTATATTTAATAGAAAGTCCAATTAAGCAGTTAATATATTCAGTCTAATCGAATATGAAATTGAAAAATATTATTATATTAATCATAACATTTAATACATTAATTAATACCTTAGTAATGTTATATTAATATCTTATGAGGCTACATTGTGTCCGTTATATTCAGTATATACTCGTATATATTGAATACATATATATGAGTCGTGGTCTGCCTGCGGAGCGACTTGTTTCTATTCTCCTCATGACGAGGCCATCGAAATATAGTAGTGAGTTATTGTATGTTCTTTTTACCAATGTTTAATAGTATATTAATATATATATATATATATTAATTAAATCAATATATATAATTCGCTTAAATATATTTATTCACTATATGTGATTTGTTTTCTCATGCTTAACATATTATATATTATTATTTTTATTTATATATATATTTTATATATAATATATTATATATTATATATATATTATTATATATATTATCAAACCACAATAAGAAATGGGAAAACAAGACTAAGATCTTTCAACCGTAACAAGCGGTCTTCGTCAGAGTCAAAACCCAACTGAACACTAGATGCAGAAAACATCTTCTCAACTCCTCACCAGATGTTTTCTGCATCTAGTGTTCAGTGTGGTTTTGACTCTGACGAAGACCGCTTGTTACGGTTGAAAGATCTTAGTCTTGTTTTCCCATTTCTTATTGTGGTTTGATCATTGATTGTTATTTTACGTGTTTATGTAAAACCTTTTTATATATATAGTGTAAGCAGGAAAACAATCCAAAAGGACAACAATCGTTTTGCAGTAAACCACAGACACAGAATAAAGAAACCAACACACTTACTGTCTCTAATTTTTGGTTAAACCATCATCAAGAGAGTTGTTATAGGAGCACCAAGCACATTTACGAAGTGACCTTTTGGAGATCCACCCATATATATACATGTGAGATTAAATTTTCTGCCCAATTTTGTCTTTCTCAGTTTTCTGGATTTCTTTTCCAAATCTCGTAGTCTTACTTTGATTTCTCTAGGAACTAGGTGTAGTAAGACTACGAGATTTGGAAAAGAAATCCAGAAAACTGATAAAGACAAAAGTGGGCAGAAAATTTAATCTCACATGTATACTTGAAGGACTGTTCCCCAAATATATATATAACACTATTTTTCTTTCTTATCGAGGTTTGGTCTAGCTTCAATAATGCAACACCTTTAAGCCGACGTTTCGTCTATATTTGTAGACATCTTCAGGCTTAGAAACGTTGGCTTAAAGGTGTTGCATTATTGAAGCTAGACCAAACTTCGGTAAGAAAAAAATAGAGTTAAATATATGTGGTCGAGTATATATATGCAGAAAAATCACAATTACACTCATGATGCAATAAATGAAGTTCCAAACACAAGGAAAAAGAGAAACAAAATAGGAGTGGGGAGATCTCTCTCACTTTGTCCTCCCTTCTAGTCTTCTCCTGATGGTGAACAACAGTTCAAAATATTGAATTTAGTAAATGTGCATTTTAACTTTTTTCTTTGTCGTGTTTCGTGTAATTTAAATATATATGTAGTAAGCGTTTATTTTTGAAATATTTAGTTTTTACTATTGAAGCAGATGCAAGGTAATTGAAGTAGGCATAGTATACGTTGCCTTTGTGAATGATTCACTATTTCCTGCTTTATAACCCACATATTTAGTTTCCTGACCAAATACCTTTCAGATATAACACTCAATATTAAGTAGTAAATGGATGAATAACAGGTTTATTTGCTCGTCATTACAACCAATTGAGGGGAAAATGGTAGAAAATTGGTGGTTTTAGAGTAGCTGTAATAGTACTGCAAAATGCCTGAGAAGAGACCAGGCAGAAGGGGAGTCAGGAAACTGGGACGTACGTGATGAAGGTCCAACGGGACGTCGTCCGCCACTAACCTGTGGTCCAGAGGGGGCTCCCACGGCTTTCTCACCAATAGGTCCGCAAATCAAGTGCTTCTTCCCAGAATTTTTTTACAATCGCTTGATTTCCTGAGTTTATAACTCATCTTTCTTTCTGAGTTTATAATTCCTTCTTTCCCAAGCCATATGGACTCTTCACAAAGAAGTTTTCATCATCCTGTTATTTCATTACTCTTATTTTTTCATTATAAATTTCAAAATAACTAATGTTAATTCGGAGTTATTCCAATCCTATTAAAATTGCATGATATATATATATATATATATATATATATATATATATATATATATATATATATTTAAGACAAACCACAATAAGAAATGGAAACAAGACTAAGATCTTTCAACCGTAACAAGCGGTCTTCGTCAGAGTCAAAAACCCAACTGACGAAGACCGCTTGTTACGGTTGAAAGATCTTAGTCTTGTTTTCCCATTTCTTATTGTGGTTTGATCATTGATTGTTGTTTCACGTGTTTATGTGAAATCTTTATATATATATATATATATATATATATATATATATACAGGTTTTGTTAAAGAACCTTTGTACTAATGAATGAATAAATTTCATCGACCATCTTTCAAGTTTTCTCACACTTGTTTTAAATATTTACTGTACTAAAAACACTAGTTTTCCAAATGATTTATTACTCACAACTGACATCAGTTGTTTAACAACTTTAAACAAAACCTGTATAAAAGAAGGATTGCCCCCCAAATTTACAGATATATATATAAAAACCAATTAAAAAAGATAGCACACAGATAGACACAGGAATAACTCATTTCTATATTTCGACCATCGTCGTCATCAGGAGGCGAAGAGTCCCACAGGAAGGCAGAGCGGCGACTGAACACGAACGGTAGCCTATATATATATATATATATACATTGTTGAAAGCGCCCTCATAAAAGACTTTTCTAAGAACTTGGTCAACACTAGTCCAGGCCTTTTTAAATTAGATGAATTTCTAATTGAAGGAATTATCAAACAAATCAAGACTATTTCAACAGTTATAGGGAAAAATACTGTCAATGATGCCAATCTTACTCCTTCTTTAAATCAAAATTCATAACCTGCTTACAACTTGTATTCACTTGCTCTCTGACGACGTGAAAACGAAAGGCCTTAGAGCGACTATCTTCTCTAATTTGTGGTGAGTTACCTGTATATATATATATATATATATATATATATATATATAACACTAAACTTATTTACTTGTCTTTTCATTTAATCAGGTCATACTTATTTTACACGTGTACAATAGCGGTTATTAATCATTTTCTTAATCCACAAAATAAAAACATATCAACAAAATAAATAAACATTATAAAGTCTTGAAGTCTCTTTAGATAAAAGGCTGAACTGAGAAAGCCATTCATCAGGTACATTGGGTAAGTCAAGAAACTCAATGTTTTCATAAAGTAAACCTTTTTATATCACATCTAAGTATTCGCTCTACACTGCTCTATTCAGGCCAATGATTCAGTTGTACGGCATCTATAGGTTGATGAAAAAAGTACATAGACTAGCATTTATAAATTACAAATGCATGTTAGTCTAGGAATAACACAAGCAATGACCACTTGCCAACATCCAGCATGGATGAAAAGAGGCCACACAAGCAATGACCACTTGCCAACATCTAGCATGGATGAAAAGAGGCCACATAAGCAATGACCACTTGCCAACATCCAGCATGGATGAAAAGAGGAAAAGAGGCCACACAAGCAATGACCACTTGCCAACATCCAGCATGGATGAAAAGAGGCCACACAAGCAATGACCACTTGCCAACATCCAGCATGGATGAAAAGAGGCCACACAAGCAATGACCACTTGCCAACATCCAGCATGGATGAAAAGAAACCATCTGTAGTACACTGAGACTATTTGCAGGGATAATGCATCGATGATAGATGAATGTAATAAATGGATAAATGCAATAGAACCAAAATTAATAGATTGGCTTATATGTTGTCAGATACAATGCCCCTTAGCCACCACAATTCAATGATAAAAGGTGAAATTCGTTATTTAAATGACGATGAAGAATGCAAACATCATATAAAAGAAGCAGATATCTCCGAACACATTCTATACGAATAGAAGGCGAATGTCTTTAAGACTTTAAAAAGTTATAGAAAATCATTTTTAAAACCAGCAGAAGTAGAGGATACTTATCCAAGGACCATTATAACGTTTATTAAACAACTTGAAATCGAATGTTTATTTCAGAAACGACAAAGGGTACCACAATATGGCAGAAATGACCATGATGTGCGCAAGTCCGATGAGGTGAAAGACCTTAATAATAATGTTATTATTATTAATAATAATAATATTAATAACAACCATTCATTTGTTCAAGGACAATATTTTCAACTTTTTATATCTAATAAAATTATTATAGCCACATCCAAACAAATCAGATCATTAAATTTATTATCAATGAGTTTGATAATAATATACTCCAGCAAATTTATTACGTCTACACGGTAATCACATTAAAATAAAACCAGATTGTCAAGAAGTTTGATATGATGTTTACTTACAGAAACATTTCGTGTAGGCCGCTGAACATATTTTTTATAGTCTTACGAAATATATAAAAATTATATTTTTCATTAATTTTTGAAAGAAGCATACTTATTCATAATTTGATTTGTTTGATGAAAACATATTCAAGTTCCTAAAAAATACGCAATTTTACTAGAAGAGGAGGTATTATCAAAAATATTACATTTACTGATTTAAGTTCTTGGTTAACATATTCAGTCTTATTATAAGGTTGAATACAAGGAAAGCTTCAGGTATTCAATTCAGAGTTTAAAGTTTAAAAATAACGCGAAAAATTGGTTCATTTCTATTCAAAGGGTCCAAAACAGTTAATGGACCCGTAAGATCTCTGCCAGTCAAACTTGGAAGCTATTCAAAGTTGACAAGTTGAATGAGTGATGCGACTATTTTAGGTTTTAGTGATATGAATCATTCATTCCCATCATAACTTTACAAACTTTCTTACACTCTTGAAGAAACAATTAAACAAATGTCAAGTCCACAATAGATTATGTTTTGGCGTTTTTTTCAGTCACAATCTCCTTTCACAGTTTAATTTAGCAGAATATTAAAATTAGTTTTGGGAACAGTAGTGCACGAGAAGGAATATGAAAAGTAAAAAAAAAAGGGAATATATATATTACTGGTAAGTTATTATTTACTAAATAATGATAAATTATGTAATAATAATTAATATACTAAAGGGAAATTACAGGAGTATGTAATATCCTTTAGTAAAGAATCCTGTATGTAAAGGGGAGTCTTCTCTGTATTATGAGAAGGGCAGGGATATCTTCCGACCCTGAGCTTTTCATATAAGTTAATACTTAAAGTTGTGTTTACAGTGACTCATGCACTGAAGTGGAAATTAAAAGAAGAGTCAACGAGAGCTTAAGAAGAGCTTTGGTTTCTAATTAATACAAGAACAATACATTAAAGGCTACCCAGGTCAAGACCTAAAGCTGACATACTTGTGACATACCGTCACCAGTGAAAGAGGTCTACACTAATGTTCTGACAAAGTAACGTTAACATTAGCTGCCTAAGTGTAGTCCTGGACTGCAAAGAAGTCTTGTTCGCTTTAATGTGCTGAGAAATAATGTTTTGCAAGAAGGTACCCTTAAAGAGGATCCTTAAAGTAAGTTGTCTCGGAAAAGACTAAGCGGCAGACACGAAACATAGATCCCCCGAGGCTGACTCCTTAAAAAACGTAACAAGAGTGGGTTGAACATCGACTGGAGATACACCACAGTTGTGCATCCTTAAAATGTTTGAAAGGTACCTTACACTTCTTTTGCTTATAAATAACTGAAAAATAGTTAAAAAAACTACTTTTGTTAATACATTTAAGATAAACCTTGTTCTACTATAGACGTATTGTTATACTTCATCAAAGACATTTTACAATAACATTCTAAGCAATAATCAACTACTGGATGTGATGGCAAAGGGGTGGTGGTAAAAATCTTAATGCACCACGTCGATAAGACTAATTGATGTACTGGATTCATAAATATTAAACAGAACTTGCAAGTATTTCTGACAATCTAATAAATGATAAATTCATTTTTTTACATATTTTTTTTTGAGTAAAGAATAAAGAAACTAAAAACCAGACAATTACTTTCCTTACAAATGCTTTGAAACATTTTTAAACATAACACCAAACGCCAAATACTCGTACATATTCGTACCTCAACTGAATGATTTCTTTATATCATTATATAAGATACTGCCACGGATTCTAAAAGAGTTTAGTTTCTCTTCTATTTTCATAGTTGGTTGCTAAATATCACAATCACATTTTCCTCTCACAGTTTAACATAGCAGAGTATTAAAATTAGTTTTGGGAACAGTAGTCCACGAGAAGGAATATGAAAAGTGAACAAAAAAGTTAATATATATACTACTAGGGAGTTATTATTTACTAAATAATGAGAAATTATGTAATAATAATTTAATATACTAAAGGGAAATTATTATGGCGAGATAAAAGTTCCTCTTTATCCTAAAAAGGAACTATATATCACTATAGTGATATATGTAGTATAGTAATCACTATAGTGATTATGTAGTATAGTGATCACAATAGTGATATATGTAGTATAGTGATCACTATAGTGATTATGTAGTATAGTGATCACTACAGTGATATATGTAGTATAGTGATCACTATAGTGATTATGTAGGTGAATAAAATGTAATATTAGTGAGGTAATATACTTTCTTCTTACCTTTATTCACTGATAAAACCATTCTCATAAAAATTAATTCCCACCATTTTTATATTGTTTTCTCCTAATGTAAACTAATTATTTATATTAATCATAATTAGAAACTAATGATGTAATAAATGAATATACGCAATTTTATATGCAACATAGATGCACTTCTTTAACGAATACACTAATTCATTAACAATTATGTTAATATCATATAACATTTGTTACGAATACACTTCACTGTGAAAGTGAAGTATTCATTTCACATGAAATACGTGAAGTATTTCATGTGGTTAAGTTTCAAAATGTACTCTTTATTAGAAAATCTAAAAAAAGAAAAAAATCAACAAAACGTATAATATAGTTCAAATAATTAGTCATTAATTTTAAAATTATTATACCTTTTTTCAATTTTTGTGCATTCATGTTTTAGTATATTCCTTTTCAAGGAAGTACAGATTATCATAGTTTAAAATATTTTTAATGACTTTAATTTTAATTGTATACGTTATGTAGGACACACAAAAAAGTTACAATTTTGTATATAAAGCAATCTTCATTTACCGGAAACACTTTTATGTAGTGTGGTTCCAGTTGTCTCTTTAGTATGGTTCTGCTTCTTTTATATAGTAATATTATACATAATGGATAAACAAGAATAGGAAGAACTAGTATTAAGACTCTACATATCTGTAACCTACATACATAACAGGTTATATCCAGGGACACCCTGCAGCGCTTAATAAATTATAGTTTCCTAAATTTCTTTTATTTGCAACACCATTCTTGACCTGTTTTGAATGTCATATCAAAATTTGCTCTAATCTTTCGTTGAGATAAACTATCTACACTTTCCACCGCGCGAACATCACTAAAGGTGGAACCAGTCTAGGCATTGGGAACAACTTTTGAATGCTCTGCTCCAAACTTACTTCTATTAACATTCAGAGTAGAGTGAGTTTACAAAAACTTTGTTATCTCGTTTTTCTCAGTGAGTAAGCAGTCTACAGTAATTCACTTTACAAATAAACGTCATTATTACTTATATACAAAATCTCATTTAAGACTAGTGATTTATTTTAATTTATTAGCTGAGTCTTTTTAGTAAAAATTTCGACGGCCTTTTTTTTACTATCAGTAAAGTATAGTGATAGTGGAAAAAATCGATCCCAAATTTTAACGGAATTATATGTTTTGAGGTTCCAAAAGTTCTTTGACTTTTATGACTTTTTTTTCGGTGATGTCTATGTGGCTGTGTATCTAAAAGTTTGTGGGGACTCTTTACTCCACAATCTTTGATAGATCAAATTAATATTTTACACAAAAATGGACCTCATAGTGTAGATTAACCCAATTGTTTGGAAGCAATTACGCATGATGCGAAAGTTACTTGTTTTACTAAAATTTTATTTTTAGGCAAGATTTTTTCCCTAAACTAATAACACATGAGTCCTGAAATTGTAGCATTGCTACGTAAACAACAAAGGCAATAAGTGAAAAAATCTTCAGATGTTTGAAACAACTGAAAATATTTATTTTTTCCAATGAAATATAGAAATGTTGACTTATTATTCAACTGAAAGTTTGTGAAAACCATAGAAATCACACCGTTTTATGGATCAAAATAAAATCATACCTAAAAATAGAGCATTACGTGGGAGAGATGATGAAGTATTTTCTTAACATTACATTAACTAATGAGGCGATATGGTCAATTTGATGTTTTTAGAGAAACATTTTTTGAGGCTAAACAATTCTTTATTGACCAATAAATTTGGCCAACAAAATTAGCAGTTTATAAAAAAGTACCGTGAAGTAACAATTACCGCAAACAGCAGTAATGCTATAAAAATTGAATATTCATCCTGGACTATCAGATCACCTGTTATGTTTGCAGGATTAGTTTACATTTATTTACATTGTTTACATTGAAATAATTTTTTTTAAGTGAATCTACTGAAATAAAATTGTTGTTTAGATGTTTAACGAAAAAATATTAAATGATTTAGTAATACCAATGATAATATATACATCAGTTATGTGATATACAAAAATAGGCGTGTGTATTCCTATCTGCATGCCTCCAGGAATGAAAGACAAATGAACATCTCTCATTTAGACATTTATTTTATGTCTAAAGGGGTTATTAAATATTATAAAACCAAGAAGTTTACTTATAACAAAGTTGACTGTAGGCCACTCAAATGCTTCCTTTGTAAATGTTCGATTAAAAGTGCTTCTTTAACTACTTTTTCATCTCTCAATTTATTCAAAATTTATAAAATATTGTTTATTTGCAGTAGTTGTTGGTGTTATAATAGTACCCAGTTTGTAGACAAAAATAAAATAATGTTCTATGAATGTTGAATGGAGGCTTGGTGTAGGGTGGGGTTGTTTAGTGGTCGGTGGATTACTGGCGGTGTTGGTGTCGACGAGCCACTTAAGAGCATGCCGTAAGTGGTTTGGCGTGTTGTGGCACGGGTGGTTAGTTCACATTCAGAAAGCAACCCAGTCAGTTTGTATAATGGCAACCTTTTAAATATGGCCGGCCGATAATGCTTTCCCTAGTTAAATACTTGACGCTCTCTGAGCCGAGTAAATGATTCAATTTAAAAACCCTGTATTACCTTTATACTCTAAACAGCATCATTGAGAACAGAATCAAAATATGCATGCTATTCTCACTCTTCCTACTCACATTATTGACTCATTCACTATGCGGGAGTGAAGTGGGGTGCATTTCTAGTGAATCAAGTCCAGCATGTTGTCAGCTCTGTGCCGGGATATAGCTTACTGAGGTAGACTAGGTCCCAACAACTCAGCTTTAGAAAATATTTAACAATCTATACTCTAATTCTGTTCACTGTGATTTCCATAAAATTTATACTTGTGCCTTTAGTTTTCAACAACGCCATCTCTATAAGTTCTTGCACATCTTATATTCAAATTTATACAATATAATTCTACAATAAGTAACAATATAACATACATAAAAGTTAATTTATTACAACTTACTTTATTTTTAAGCTTTATGACATTAACTTATTTAACTTAACTTTAAATTAAATTAACTTTATTTTAACTTAAGTGTTTACCTCTTATAGTGAAGTATAAACCTTTAAGGAACGTGTAAAATGTTAGTAGAATCGTTGTAACTCATCTCTCCCTTGTCTCCTAGTTACTTCATTTGTTAACAGTGAATTCTGATTTTTTTTTAAAGTCCTTATACCAGAGCTTTTATACTTTAACTCAAGATATTCAGAGTTGTCAAGTACCTTACATAAGTGAATCATATAGTAGGTGTATCTGCCTTTCGTGTTGCTGAGGTACCGAAAGTTGAAAAGTAGTATTTCAACACTTTAATTTATATCTGGATATTCAGCAAAATATGATTCTTTAATATTAGCTCAAGACCTATAAAGATGTCGTTTTTAGAAGCTAAAATGATGAAATCAAGCGCTTTTCTGGTTGGATTATTTGCATATGAAACTGCAATGTGCACTACTTTTATCGTTTTGTTAACATACCTAGCCTACTAGTTGGGATGTATAGTCACCTGATCTAGAATTGAAGCGCTTCTTTCCTTTTGGAATTCAATGGCATCTAAGTTTAATATAAACCGATCAATTAATGAGTAAAATCAATTTAAATTAAGATCAATATTCGCTCATATCAATTATCTAATACAACTATCATCAAAAAGTAACTTCTATCCCTCCAATTAATTTTTAAAACGACTGTTCTCTGATCTTAAAATAAATGAATTACCAAAAAGGAATGTAATTTAGCAAACAACTTATGAGACGTTCCAATCCTATTTGCTAGTAAGAAACATCAAGGTTGTAGTTCCGAACATTAAATAAATATACACACAAGAGTTCAGAGATCATTCGTGACTGACTATTCATGGGTATGCAACATGTGAAGTGTCAGACTGAACGACTTGCAAGCACACAGACTCCTAAGTAAAAGACATTGCAAATCGTATACCATAGCCACTCTGTGACAGACCAGTGAGTTGCCTACAAGGGATGACTGTGTTCTCCTCAGTTCTCAGAGAATAGCATGAAGTAATAAATATGTTGTAGGACTGTGTTGCTCAATTGTAAATTGGTTGAATATAATCAAGGGAAGCTGGGAAAAGAAGCAAGGAGGCCTTGCTATCATCACGAACTGCCAATGACGTCATAGTCCTTTACTCAACTCTCAACGTTTCCTCATTACCCTCTTCTAATGTTTCAAGTAAAAAAATTGACCTCCACTTTCAATTTACAAACATTTTCAACCAACATTTAGTAGAGGTCAACAAAATGCTGCACGTCATGAAAATGGGACATCACATGGAACATCCAAAAGTTTTTAAATGATATAATTCTGTAAATTAATAGGTGGTAGAAATTTGTTTTCTTTGGAATAAAATAAAAAAAATATTATAAATATTGACTTGTCATACATAGTAGATAATAAAGGAATGTGATACCCTGAACTATGAGCCATTGAAAGTAAAATGCAGAAAATGTGAAATGAACCACTGAATTACAAAGCATCAACATTTGAAGCTCTAACGTTCAATTTTTGCTCTATGGAGTCTGTACAAGATGCCACCTCTATGATATTCGATGCATCAAAATAGTTATACAAGAAATATATTAGCAGTGGTACTTGGTTGAACTGAAACCTCAAACTCCAACTAAAATACATAATTGTTATATTTATGTAAATATTATTATTAAATTTTTCAAATTAATAACGTACTAAATTAATAAAGTGATGTAAGTTCAAAGATTATAAAGGTAGAACACTATTGCACTTATTTTTATCAATAAACATAAAACATTATCAAGAAGCCATCTAACTTGCTCAGCATTAAGTTGTAGGTCATATATTTTTTTTTTAGCTTATTGCCTAATTCAACTGTAATTTATTTGAATTCAGAATATTTCATAAAGTAATTTCTACAGTTAGCAAATAAGATATGTTTGGTGGTTGGTCTTTCTGTTTTTTTTTATTTTAAATTGTCACGTACGAGTGAAAGCAATCGCATATCAATTCTATCGATAGTTAGAGGGAGTTGTGACTGAAGAGAGGATTGAAGATGGTGGGATTTGGAGATTTGAGAATCTGCTATTCTCAAACTTTATAAACTTCTACTGCAAAGTTATAAACAGCCATTTCAGTGACTTCAAAATGTTGGTAAATATTTTGTTGGGTTTTGCAGGAGATTTCTTTTTAAAACTTTTTAGATTGATGTGCTTGTAAGTGATGTAGAAGGATGGTTGGGTAAAGCTCATATATCTTGTTCACAGTGGCATAAGCTGAAGAAGGTTTGGGGGCTATATTGAAGTAAATAGTTGGCAGACTTTTTGATTTTTATTTCGTAAAATTTTGATTTATTCTTTCCATCTACCTGAGGTTTGGTATTCTCTAACATATAAATAGTTTTAATAATAAAATTTAATATATTCTGAGGCGACCATCACAACTATAGTTTAAAATATGATATTAATATTATCAACACTAATAGTATCAACACAGATTTAGTGAAATTTAGATCAATAGTTACCTGCTTATCAGCTGTACAGAGTCGGTTATTAACGGTTTTTCATTTGAATAGTTTAACCTTCAATACTAGTTTAGTAATGTAATTGTAATAGTTCCTTCAATTTCCAACATTCCTACTTGTGCCTTTGGAAAAAGATTTTAAATAAAATCGAAACGTCGGCAATGAGAGTTTGAATTGAAAGTGGAAGAAACTGACCGCATCCCGATCTATCCTTTTTTAGTTGTATATTAATATTATCTATATAAAGTGTTTGGCAAAGTATTTTTGAGCCATATTAATCCAAGCTTATTGTTAGAGCCATTCCGTTCATGTTACTGTGGCTAACTAAATTCTAACTGAGCTGAAAAGTAAACCTGCTTTACTGAAATAGTTTCAAAACCAATTCATTTCACACACACACACACAAAATAACTTGGCTCTCGCCAAAAACCGATATCGCTTGTCCAACTTCATTCCATTATAGTGTTTTGCAACTAATACAATTGAATTACATTTCTTGCTTTTAATAAACATTCAGTTCTTTAAAGAAATCAATATTATTTAAACAGCAGTAAGAATTAACATTATTTCATTTTTGAGTAATATTTGTGATGTAAGCATATTTTTAAATCGAGTAAAGAAGATCATGTTAAATATTATTTTTTGGATTGCGAATGTACAAAACATATGATCATTCAGACAACAAAACTAGAGAAAATACGTTAGCTGATGAGAAAGAGACAGGAGAATTGAAATAATCCATTGAATATATTTCTTGATATTAAAAGTAAGGTAAAAAACCAACACAGATTTTTAAGGTAGTGCAATCAGTTATTATGTGGTATTTACTCATTGTAGGGTAAAAAGCTAATGAAATAGTCTCAACATATAGAAATTTAATCATTAGTTGTGCAATCCGTAATAGTGTGGTATTTACTCATTCTGAGGTAAAATGGATAAACCAACAAAAGTCTCCACACAAATGAAGTTTTATTCAACGCATTTCGAACACCTTGTGTTCATCATCAGGAAGACACTATAATAAAAATTTGATCCAAACTTGAACCTTACCATCCTACATGCGAATAGAAAGTTTAAAGAAATTCGTAATTTGGAAGCTTTTCAAATAAACAAGGCCGTCATTAATAATCCTTCTGCCTCTCTATGTCTTAATGATCAAATTCCAGGGTGTCCAAAATTTCTTAAACTGTTCCTAGAATCACAAAGAATAAATTAAAAAAAAAATAAAAAAAAAAGTTTCTTTCCTCTAAGTTAGTGGTTCTGGCCTTCTGTATTTCAGTTAACGGTTTTCAAGCATACCTGAAGCCTTTTGTCACCTTATCTCCTAAATGTCTATCCCCACTCTTTCGCAACGGATCTGTTTCCTACTAGTTGTTTTCACTGGACCAACCCGTCAGTACCACATCCTTGGGTATGTCTTGAATTCTCTTAATTGAATTTTATTATTTCACTCTAATTTCTGTAACTAATTAGATATAATTTGTATTATAGTGTCTTCCTGATGATGAACACAAGGTGTTGGAAACGCGTTGAATAAAACTTCATTTGTGTGGAAACTTTTGTTGGTTTATCCATTTTACCTCAGAATGAGAAATTTAATCGTTTAAGAAACGAGTTTCGAACACATAGTGTTCGACGTGTTCTAATGCCTGAAGAAGAACACTACGTGTTCGAAACGCGTTGTTTACACGATTAAATTTCTAAATGTAGAGACTATTTCATTAGCTTTTTACCCTACAACAACACAGAATAATATGAGGTAGAGAGTACGGTTAAAATAAACAGAGAGTTTATTTTATTGGTAAACAAAACATCCGATGAAACAAGCGTGAGCAGCTAAGTTATTAAACTAAGAAGAGGAGTCTGCTTTCGTGCTGGTGTTAACTCCGAGGAGCTGAGGGCTGAGGCCTTTCACGGACGACGAATCACGTAACACGGCTCCGAGTTGAAGGTCCACTGTACGGCCTCACACCAAGGCCTCACGTCTGGTCCCCACACGAGCCTTCTTACTTTACCTAATCAATAAAGCCCAACATTCTCCAGTCCTCGCACTCGAGTTCATGGTCCGAGCCTTCTATCAGCACAAGTCCAACCGACTAAAATTATTTCCTGTTTTCAAATAAAAATTAGTGTTGGTTTTAATTTAAATTGCAATTTGTTTACAAGATGATTATTATTGACATTTTTTACTTGACTATTAATTATCAAAACTTAACATCAACTACCTCAAACATAGAGAGGCTAAAGATCTATCAATCAAAATTTCAATTTCCTTTAGTTCATCCTTTAGGGTTAAAAATACTTTTTCTCAAATCAGAAAACGTATCATAATACTCATTTTCGTCCATGCAATTTCAATTAAAAGATATAAAGATATTTCATTTAAAGAGTATTTTATACTCTAAACTTGATATTTCTGTGTATAATTTCAGTATGATCCGTCATATGGTGTGACTTTTTATACGTGCACTTAAACTTATTTCTCATAAAAATTGTACATTTTATTACAAAAACTAAGCTTTATGGTTATTAAAAAAATGTTGAAATTTTTTTTAATAATCATAAAGCTTAGTTTTTGTTGGTTCTATAATAATCCTAAAGACTGGATAGAGAAAGTATCAAGGTATTTTATTTTCACTTTTGTATAAATTGAGTACAATAATCATGAAGGAATTCGAATTCAGATTTTTGACCTATTTACATGTTTTTAGTCCTTTTTTTGATGTTTTTCCCTGATGTCTTTGTGGGAAGGTGTGCATAAGGAATTGTGACCACACTACAGACCACATCATTTGATGGATGAAATTGATATTTTACACCAAAATGGGCCTTATAATTTACATAAGCTCTATTGTTATTACACAATCTTGCATTAAAGGAAAGTTACTTTTCGATCAAAATGTGCTTTTAGACACAATTTTTTTCTCCTATACAACTAACTCTTAAGTGGCAGTAAACTTTGGGATTATCATGGAACTAACAAAAGCATTAAGTGAAAAAAACTTTAACACTTTTAATAACCATAAAGGTTAGTTTTGCTATAAAATGTAAAAGTTTTATCAGAAAAAAGCTTGTGCGCGCAATAGAGGTCACGCGATTTGACGGATCGTAATGAAATTATACGCAGGCATATCACGTTTTTAGAGTCTGTGCTTCATATCATTAATCGAAATTACTTGGACGAAAATGAACATTATATTATGATTTCAGAAAACCTTTTTTTAATGCTAAACGGTGAACTGTAAGAAATTGAATTTTGTTGAAAATATCAAATTAAAATTAGTCATCTAAAATAAGAATTTCATGGAATTCGAATTTCAATTATCAGAAAGAGGAATAATTGATTATTATTTATTTTATTTTATCTTTACTTACTAACATCACCTGCCATACTGTCGGATTTGTTTACTTTGACTTTGAACTTTCTTGAAAGAATCCATTCAGTCATAATTCTAGTTTTAAGGTTTATTACAAGGATTACCTTATCTTTTTAGATTAGTTAATATACGAAATATTAATAAAATCCATATAATTATAAAAGCAAACGTCAAACAACCATATATTTAATGATGTTGTGCAGTGTGTGGATTGATGTCTAGAAGGGGGATTGGATGATACATCCTTTGGGATAACTAATTATCATGGATATATTTCTTCCTGATACAGAACTTCATTATTTTTTGTGTAATATTAGATAATTGGAAATGAACAATTTCTTTCTTTACGACAATACAGTTACTATTTTTATTTCCATCAGTGATGATAAGAGAAACATAAAATTTTGTGCAAAGTATTACCTCCATGCGAAACTTTCATGATCTTAAAATTTTGAAAGAGTAATATTACACTCAAATTAACACCGATTTGGTCCTATCTATAATAATAAGAGACAAAAACTATATAAAACTCAACAAAACTGTAGAATTTGCAAATAAACAGAAAAGCTCTAAACTTTCGGTTAATAAAACAGAAAACCCTCTAAGTCTTTTAAAAATCACTCGGGCTGTTCTTTAAATATTGAAGGATTTTTGATAACTCTGCTTTGAATCCATTAAATGAGAACTAATCGTGAGATTGATACGTGAACTAAAATCCATTACCATAATCTAAAGAAAGAATAATTTGTGTTTGTATGTGAACCACCACTATTGTTTTCACTAAAGGTTGTCCATAGAAGGAGCCGCTATTGTGCCTATTAATTGTGGATGTACTGCTTGATGCTATAAGAGATCAATCTTACGATTTGCAAGCAAATGCAGAAGACCTTTCTGTTATAATCAAGGAATGCTGGATGGTACTGAATTTGAGCTCCTTTCAGCCTGCTATCCAAATTGGTAAAGGTGGCCAAAGGAGAAAGTTCAAGATATCAATCTATCTAAAACAGTTCTTATTGCTTTCTGAAGAAAAAAGACAGTTGTCTCAAAGACCTCTTCACTAACAAAAAAAAAACTTGAAACTAGAACTCTCAGTGATAAGAAAAACCCTTGGAGTCTTTCTAATTGGGTTTTGCCATGTAAGTTCATGTTTTTTTTTTCTTTTGCCATTTTGTTCACTAACTGGGAAAGCCATGTAAAGGAATGTTAGCTAAGATATTTGTTATCTTAAGCGACCTTAAACTTTATGTTCTGCTGGTTATACAAAAGTATGTTATACTGAATGAATTTTTGGTGCAACGTCAGTTTTTAATCCACATCTACAATTTTTTATCTAAAAAGTTACTATTGTTGCAATAGTAAATCCAATGTTATCACACGAATAGGTTGAAAAATAATAAAGGATGGAATATAGTCTAAATAGACTTCAAAAACAAGCGGATCTAGGATAACATCGGCAATAATCACCTGCTACACGTGCACTGCGGAAAAAACGTTAAATGTCCCCTAGTAAATATTATTATCAAGAATGGGATAATTCAGTGTATAGTGTGACTGGTACTAAGTGAAATAACTAAATAGGAGATAAACATTGACAAAAGATACAGGCTGAAATAATATTAACTTGGACTATATTTTGCAGAAACATTTCTACTATAACCAGTAGAAATTTTACAGGAGGAGAAAAATATCACAAATGATTACTTGAATGTGTACTGAAGGGCCAAAGATTAATAATATCCCAGCTTTTTGAAGAATGAATTAACATGGAAACAGATAAAATGTATCTGAACAGCTTATCTTACCTGACCTTAATTTTGTCAACAACATAATAAATTTGTAAGATTATATTACTTTTTAAATAACAATCTTAAAAAGTACACATAGAACAGTAAGTTATATTTTTTAATAAAAGGCTCTAGTCTTATCTTCTTATGAAAGAGATTTTAATATCAATATTACTTTCCCATAAGTTAATTAAGTGTTTATATAATTAGAGAATGCTGATAATTATTTTCACAATCAGAGGTTAAGTTTCTTTACTTTAGGTTTTTTTAGACTTGGGTGCCGAAGCCCTGCGCGACTTAAGTTAGAGTGCTGGGAAGGCTCCCATTTGAAACAACAGTCTTGGGCCTGGAGAATATTTGTGACACAGTGAAAGTGGCCACCGGCCGGCTCCACTTTCCCGACTACCAATTCTCAGCACAGGATGCGAGGAGAAAGCCCCTTGCCTTGTGGCTGTAATGCTTAGTCCAGCCCTAATCAACTCCCTGGCTTGGCCTTCACTCATTCTGACTCTCGACGCCCCCTCATAGCTGCTAATTGCCCATATCACCAGATCTTAATCATCAGCTTTAATCATATTTCTATGGCCAACCAAAATTAACGAGTCATATTACCACAAAGATCAAAACTAAACATTCAGCAAAACTGTTCAGATGAAAAAATACTTCTTAAAGTTTAATATTTAATGTCAATTATATATTATGTACAATATAAGATTGTTATATACCATACAAACATATGACGTTTCGAAATGGTTAAAAAATGCTACGACTCGGGTTACTGAAACACCTATAGGCTCAGTAACTATTGTGTTATTTAATTATTCTTATAACCAATAATTTAATATATAAAAACAAGTCATTTGAACTTTGTTTTAATGAAATTCGCTTAATTCTAAGGTTAATTCAATTGAAAGTCAGGAAAAAATGTTTGTCATTGCAATTATATTCATTTTGTTCATCATGGTAAATGTCCTTTCAACTATGAAATGCTGAAGCAACATATGTTGCTATAGAACCGAGGAGGACAAACTACGTCCCGCGGGCCATATCCGTTGGTCTTTTTAATCCAACCCTCTGTTCTTCAAGACTTATAACCCATAGACGCGAGCTATTTTGGGTGTATTTTTTTCTTTTTGTTTACCTTTTTTGAATAAATGTAGAACTAAATATTCATTAAACTGACTTTACCATGTTTTATAAGAAAAATGCAATCTTACTTTGTGAAAAATGTAAACAACAAACAAAGTTGAACTGTTTGAAGAGGTTCTCTAGATATTCATACTTAGTAAAGGTGGTAGAAATGTTGAGCCGAAAAATATTAAAATTAATGTAAATTAGTACCACGATTTAAGTTATCTTTTGAGGTCATGAGACAAAATGTGAATGCTGTTAAAAGTTCATGAATGTACACTCAAGGTCCTAGCCAAGGTTCAATGCGATGAGTTTCTCGGATCATTTGCAGAAAAGTATATTGTCACTTAGCTCAATGAAAGTTAATTTTGCAAATTAAAATACCATGTTTTCCATCGTGGGTTTTTAGATAATAAAAAGGACACCTGACCGAACAAAAATGGTGAGTCTTTTTTTGTATGAGAAATAACAACACAAAAAAAAATTACTTTTCAAAACTGCAAAACGGGGATCAATATTTTTATCGAGTGAATAGAAAGTATATTTGGTACATAAACTCTTTTTTGAACATCTAAAAGAGAATTATTCAAAAATACCAAAATTTGCGTTCATAATAACGCCACCAACGGATATTGGAGTGAATAACACCAAAATACCAATATGATAGAACAGAAGTCTACATTTTTGTTATGAGATATATATCTAAAAGAAATTGGTCTGGAAAGAAATTTAAAATTAAATTATTCTATGTTTTTTTTTATTTCTTATATTTATTAAAAATGAGGGTAATGTACAAAAGAATAGAGATACTGCCTATGGGTTTAGATCCATCTTTCACTCCGGTAAGCCTGATAAATTTTTGAAGTCAATGTGACCCGCGAGCCAAAAAGTTGCCTCCCTCTGATATAAAAAAATGAATATACTTTGATGCAGAAATTAAGAAAATGGATTATTTTGAATTAAATTAGATTGGCAAATGACGTATATTAAATGGATGAAGGTATGTCATAAATTCAATTCACTCAATTACGAAGATACTCATTTTAATTTACTAATATACTCAATTTCTATCTCTAGTACATAGTTATACTAAAAAGTAATTTCGGTTTGTTCTTTTCCAATGTTTTCCCTTCATGAAACTTGTTTAAGCAATCCATCAGCAAGTTGAAAAAAAAAACGGCTGGCACTTTGGTTAAATGTTTCCTATTTTTCCTTTGTTCGTTATTTACTTTTCAACAAGGCTTTTCTCTTGCCTCAATTAGTCCTGGCAGTACTATTGTCCGCATTGTCGCAATAAAACCATTTCAAAAAGAAGTATAAAAGAAACCTTAGAAAGACTTTGTTTCATCATTAACAGTGAATTACACTTTTAAATTAATAAATTACGTAAAATAAATGTCGAGAAGAAAATAATTGATTTTCAAACATTCGTGCAATGAATACTTAGCCAGTGAAAGAAAATATTTAAATAAGAAGATGAAAGATGTTTCACAACATAATTGTAGATGTAGCATAGAGATTTCGACAAGTATACTACTGCTAATTAAATTTGAATTTCTAAGGAAATTATAATGCTAGAGGTATCGCTGGAGATACATGGAGAACAGGCCAAGCATTTGAAACATGAAATTAAACACAGAAATTATGTTGTGTAGGTAAATACATAAAGAAAACTGCAAGTGCAGACACAAAACACTATGTATGAGTAGTTATATCCAAAAGAGATACTCTATCAAGTCACACTATGTTTACCATTTCTTCTCGAATCTTGTTATCGTCTAATTCTTTTTGATCTTTTAAAAATAGTTTGGCTTACCGATGCTAAATTGTATTTTATCTCCTCCTTCCTTTTATCTCACTGTTTTTCCTCCTCAAATCAAGAGTGATATGACACTAATTGCTCTAATGGATTAGCTTTTTGTCATATGATACCCAGTTACCTAATCGACCATTTCTCTAATGATTATAACTGATGGCGTCTTTTTTTAGTTTGTTAAGTCAGTTCTCTATGTGTTCATATTTAAGTGTTTATTATGTAAATTATATAATTAGTGTTTAATATATATTTAATTTTTATCTTAGTGGACCTCTCTATTATATCTATATACATAAAGCTCGTGAGTGTTTGTTTGTTCACCCACTATCCGTGGAGATAGAAACCTGAAATTATTATTATCTTTACTTATGTTGTGATCGGCTTTGTTTTTGTTATATTACATAATAAAAAATCGTATTAGGCGTGTCAGGGTAGCCCAGTGGCTTGCTTACTCGCCTCGAGTTTCTACAATATTATTTAATAATATTTCTCATTAGGGGGTCAGACTAGCATATAATATATAATAAACTATTACATTAGAGGTTAAAAATGAATAATTTTAGAAACAAACTTGAACACAACTGTTAGATAAAATACGAATGTAATATTATAAAGACACATTCCTTTCATTAATGTTATTTTATGTTGGGTAAATAAATTTAATATTTCAGTTTACAAGTTTTGTTTGTTTTAAATATTTTTCATTGTGTTTATAACTTAAATTGATGTTTTATTTATTTATGTCATAAAATGAATGATTTTTTTACTTTAATAATATACTTACTGTGTATATATGGCTTGGGCCATATACGAATCTGTTTCCGTGCGTTAATAACAAGAAAAAAACATTAAAAATTATCCCTGCCAATCAAGTTCAGTAAATTTATTTCAATAATTATTTCTATAGTTTCTGAGGAACACAAAGGGTTACGGCCAACAACCAACGACCAACGACCAACGAGATTTTCCATGCATTGATGCACGTTGGGGTCAGAAAAGTGTTCTTACTAGCAGGTTAGGGTGTAAGGGAAGTTTTCTGTAATGTAAGTTTTTACTTATATAGCAGGAGCTCAGAAAAAAATATATCTTCTTTATTTAATCATTTCTTCAAATATTTCATTGATGATGAACTATTGTTCGAATGATTGACATTTGTACATTCTTTGCTCTGTAGTGAATTTGGGTAATTATTGATTTTTTAAATATGATTGAACAAACCTATTCTTAACTTTTTATGAAAGAACACTGAAAATATTAGAAAACGTTAAACTATATTAAAGAAATTTATCGAGTAATTACTCAAGGGATGAATAAAATAAAAATGGAAACAGAGTTTGAAAAAACTTACTTATACTCAACTATATTTTTAAAAAAAAAAGTAATACTGGTTGTTTGTATTTCAAAACTATTATTTGATCTTTCATAAATTATTTAGCAAATATATTGAAAAAGAAAATAAGGAAATAGTAAACATCTTTTGAATAATTATAGTGAATGGATGTTTTGATTTATATATCTAAACAATGTGTAGTTACACTTTTGAATTTTTGTCTCATCGTTATAATAGAATCAATGAATCACAAACCTCTAGCCATTAAAATTCTTCATGTTGCTATATTATTTTGAGTTATTCATTTGCAAAGTGACCTATAATGAAAAGTATGTTTCAATAGAATGTTGTAAAGTACTCTATCAGTCATCATTATAGTGTGCATATCTAGTAAGCTGGTAACTAACAAATAATGGTGATTGCGTTATTTGATATTCAGAAGTGACTTCAAATATAAACGATCGAAATACAAATCAATATTGAATACTGATAAAAAAGGTGTTGAAGTATTTCTGTTGTAAATAACTAATGGTGGAATGAATGAGATGTTGCGATACGGCGCAGTGCAATACAATGGAACGATGAAAACGAATTGAGATTCAGACAGCTTGCTTTAGTGAAAGAAGAACTTCTTACGTCTAAATTATACAGACTAAAAGAGCAAAAGTTATGTATTTTAATAATTAATAAAGCATATTTTAACATTTAAGTATAATTTTAAAAAACAGCTAAAGGAAAGAATTACCAAATTGAATTATTAAATATCAGATTAAATATTTTTTTGGCAATACACATATTAATAAGCGTTGGAGTAGTAATGGAGTGAGTAAGCGCCTCTAATAGCCTCTGACACTCAACTCCGACTTTCGGTCTTCACGAGGCTACCCTGTTAACCTGCTATATGCAGAGACAAACAAATGAGGAGGAGAAGGTGACCAGGGGCTGAGCCTGACCACCTTCGTTTCACATCCTTCCGAATCCTCCAATCCCCTCCTTTTATCTCAGACCCAATCTAAGCTGTTATGCGATCCGTGCCGAAGGATGGATGATACAGGGGTTACTGTATTATGAACGGAGCTTAAAGGGTACCAGGCGACTCCCTTGAGTATAGTCTTACTCTGGTATGCGGTGATCTGCCGGAGCTTACAAAATACCATCGATAGAGATACAGGGATTTATTTTCCCCTGTATGATACTAAGAAGAAGTTAGTACCGAGACCATCATCCGGAAGCGCAGAGGGTCCAAAAGCGCTAACTAGTGGGAACCTCCCACAAGTGCACCTGAGGACCCGAAGAAGACCATCCCAAAGAAGGAGAAAGGAAGTTACTTTCTCCCGAATCATAGGGAGCCTGAATGGACATTATCAATGATGGTTTGTGCAGATTCTGCAAAGAGGAAGAAACACCGTTGCACCTGCTGATAACTTCTAAGACAACTTTGCTGCAGAGAGGCAGGTGCTTCGGGACACTCAACAAACCATAGAAAAACTTTTACCGCTGGAACCAGCACAAGTGCTGAGCTTCTTGTAGGCGTTGAAGCTAACTGCTGGGGTACTTTAGTACGAAGAGGGGAAGTAGAATAGTTTTTTTTTTAAGACGCAGTTCTATAGTCACCCTCAAATAATAATAATGCTAAAAAAATATTAATAAGCGTTGTTATACATTCAATTTACAAATACATTGTTAAAACATTGGTGAAACCAGGCCACTAACCTATAACAGCCCGATCATTTCATTTCTTCAGCAGAATTACCAACACACTTATTTTCTAGTCTCTATCATTCATTCACTCTTTGGTAAGTTTGGCATTTCTTTCCAAAGTTTAATGCGTAAAACAATTTTCGATTACATAAATAAGTAAGTGACAGAAATATAGATTGAAATGAGTCAGAATTGCACAAACAAAGCTTTCAGTTAATATTGAGGTCATTTTTTTTTTTTTTTTTTTTGGTGGAACTAATTCAATAGCTGGTTTTCCTGCTTCTACTAAACTCAGACCTATATTTCAATTATTACGTAACCTGTTTAGCAGTTTGTGTAAGTTTGACATTTTTACTGAAATTATACACTCTTTTTCAGTTTTAGGTAGGATGATGATTTTGAAAGGTTTAATTTACTACATCCACGTTGATTTTGGCCTTGCGTGGCATCTAATTACCATTGAGTGGAAAGTGGACGTACACGGTCATAGAGTTAGTGAAGTAAACTAAACTGTGAAATACACTAAAAAGTGGGCCCCGCCTTTCAAATTAGTAATATACGTAGAGGGCAGATTGTCTCTATCTATTCTACTCCAACGGAAACTTTGTTCTTTTCTAATACTTAACTTTCATCCATATTCATTTTAATTTTCCCCATGTTGCAATATAGAGTAATGAGAGATTTACATTCAGGGTAAAATTTTGATACCAAGTTAAAATATATTTAACGTCTCTTCAATCTAATATCATTGGTTCTTCACTTCAAATCAGTCTGTGTGTGTATGTGGAAGCGTATGTGTGGTTCGCGTGTGTGCATTGTTAGTGTGAGATTCTGAGACTAAGATATCTAAAAACCAAAAATGTTATAATCACCAAATTTTTGTATTTAAGTTCCTTTAAGCCTGAGACGGTGGAGCGGACTCACCAATAATACTACCAATATACGCCACCACTTTTTAGAAGGTACTTTCTATACATTTTAGGGATTTAGTAAAAAACGTTCTCGAACAATGCTGTTGTTTAGGCTTTTTACTTTACTATAAGTAAAGTATAGTGATCGTGAAAAAATTCGATCTCGAGATTTTGACGGAATTACATGTTTTGAGGTCCCAGAAGTCGTTTTATGACGTTTTTACGATGATGTCTGTGTGTGGGTGGGTGGGTGGGTGGGTGAGTGTGTTAGCATTGCTTGTTACCACGCTACGGTCCAGAATCTTTGATGGATTAAGTTGATATTTTACACAAAAATGGGCCTCATAGGGAAGAATATCCCTATTGTTTGGGAAGAATTATGCATGATGGGAAAGTCACTTTTTTTGCCAAAAACCGTTTTTTTTAAAACATTTATTTCTCCTAAACTGATAACCCTAGAGTTTTCAAAATTTTGACATTATCTTTGAGGTTACAAATGAAACAAACGAAAAATATATTCAGAATTTTAAAACAACAGGAAATATTTTTTTTTCAATAAAATGTAAAAATTTTGACTTATAATTCAATCTCAAACCTTGTGAGAGCGATACAAGCCATACTGTTTGACGGACAAGAATGAAACTATGCCTATAAATAGAATATTTTGCGTAGAATGAGTTGAGATATTTTTTTTCAAAATTACATTCGCTAATGGGGCGTTACAGTACGATTTGTGTTTTCAGAAAATGTTTTTTTGACGCTAAACGGCTGATTAAAAAATAATAAAAATTTGACCAAAAATGGAACAAAAAATTAGCAATTCATAAAAAAAAAATCATGAAGTTTCAATTACGGGAAAGAACAATAACGATATGAAAACTCTTTGTTTACCCTAGACTAAGAGATCACCTGCTATACTTGTCGAATTTTTTGTATTTTTTTACATTGTTTACATTGACTTCGAAATTTTTTGAGCGAATCCACTGAGATAAAATTTATTTTATAAAGGAACAGTTTAAATTGTTTATTGACTTATATGAGATGTAAGAGGAATAATATTGTGCAGGAAAATGATAACACTTACTCAGAAAAAATTCGTATATATGTTATTAGACAAAGGGGAAGGAAAATGATCTTATTAAATACTAAGAAGCTTATTATTATCATTATTTTAAAGATTAAAATTCCTAGTATGGTAATTCTATAAAAGACCAAAAATGTAATTGATAATTCATAATCTGAATCTTTCGTTTAGAGATTAATAAATGTAATTATCGTACATCTTTAATTAACAAATCACCTTAAAACAACATTTTCTTCGCAGTTAAAGATGTTTTTCAGAGAAAAAAAGGGTATTTTCCTGTTTTAAATTTAAAAATTTTACTTTAATATTCAATGTAGAAGGATGTCAAGTAAACGATGTAAGAAATCTACTTGCTGTTTGAACGAAAGCCATTCTCTTGTAGGAGAATAAATTGTTTCAAGAAATGTTCACTTTGGTTTTTCAAAAATGTTATTACTGCTGTAGTTATACTAATGAAATTATTTGCAAATAATAAATTATTTGTGATGTACAAAAATAAGCTTATAAATTGATATGTCCTTCAATCACTATCTGTACTACCTCAGGAATGCAATGCTAATAAATATATCCCATTTAGATGTTTACGTTATGCTTAAATGAGACGTTATGTTTTATATACTCAAGAAATTTGACATTAAGTTACTTATAGTAAAGTAGAGTGTAGGCCACTCCAGATTTTTGATTGATATTAAATATGTATTGGGTGACAAACAAGTAGAAATTTTCCTTCAGAATAAAAAGTTTTGGCAGCTGCCCTGGACTAGAGAAACAAACTTTTAAATGATCCAATTAAATCGATTACGATACTTTTAATTGATTACGATATTGATCGAAAACTAGTAAGATCTTTATTTTATTTCATATATTAAACTTTATTAATATATTAAATTCGATCCAAATTGATTAAGCTGATAAACAGAAACAAATAATAATGCTTCTGTTAGTAAATAAATTACCTTCATGTTATCATTCTATTAGCGCTCGTGATGAGCAATTGGAAAAGTCTTCATCATAAACAACAAATAAATTCATACAGGAGTGTTACACTTCTAATTAACAAAATAGAATAGTTAGTTACTTCATTAAGGGTGAAGATTTTTATCTAGAAAAGTGTACAAGAGATAAAATATGTTATGAATAGATATCAATATATCCATATCAAATTATTTTAATAAAAATAATTAATTTAGAAAACATTTGAAGAAACATAGTTGATTTTATTCACTACATCTTTTACTTAACACTTTTTTTTTTGTTACGTAATCTGAGAAATCAAACATCTTGAAAGACTGTAAAACTGGCGTTTCCCGTTGAATTATATGTTGACCACACTCTGCAAGTTTTACTTTTGCGAGTTCTAATAATGCAACATACGTTTAATTTTCTTTCATCGGTAAAAGTAAGAACTAAACTTAATTGATAGTAATTTTTATAAAATTATTTTTCTCTAAATTCATGGATGGAACTATAAATTTGTAAAAAAGTTTTATCTATTAGTAGCAATTATATTTATTTTATTGTAATTGTAATGAATTACGATTCACTTGAAAAATAGCGCATATACTCTGCAATAAAGAATTAATAAAACAGCGTACACTAATATTTTTAACAATAAAGCATATTAAATGAATTATTGTTATTTTGCACTTGCAAAATCGAAGTGGGCAAGTTATGTTAGTTCGTTGTGAAGTAGGGGAACTGTTTTTTATTTCTCCAATGTGGAGGAAATATGCACTAATGTCATATCGTCATAAACCTTTTAAAAACAACCAAGATCCAGGAAAATACAGATGAGATTTGACCAACAGCATTCCATCATTACTTATTCAACCCTTATGTTAATTCTAATGTTTTTTTTTACAATATTACATCACTCAAAAGTGTTGTATTGTATTCATGATCTAGTACTGTGTACCATGACTTAGTATCCCATGTAACTTGGAGCTTTAGTGTTATTTGGAGTTTAAGATGAATACGGTTAAAAAAAATCTAGATTTGATTCAGTTTGTTTGACAACAGCTGTATGAACTCCATTAACACATTTATCTATGAATAGAATGCCAAAGTATGTTCACGTAAGTAACTGATCAAATAACAACATCCATTATGAAAATCCACCAAAATATAAGTTACGGCAGATTTTATTTCTATTCCATCTATATTTACGTAATGGTAGTTATGAATTAGATGTGTTCTTCTGAAATATACCATGACATAATCTGCTCTATAACTAACTATACCCAAACGAATTGATAAGCAAAACTTATAAAGTTCATGTAAACCACATTTTCGAGAAACAGGAAACCACAGCCACACACCGAAAACTCTCAGATGTAACAATTACTCCTTGCACATAAAAACTACTATAAATATTCAGAAAATCAAAATGATAGAGATTAGACATGTAACAAGAAAGCAAACTAAGGAGAGTTTTGAAAATAAAACATCACAAACGTAGGGAAACTACAAAAGCAATAAAATCCATTATATATATCAACTTTCTATAACAACTTGTCAACAGTTGCATGTAACTATCCTGAATGATTGCATGTGTTGTACACTAAGATATCCTTTAAAGTTGTTATATTAATAATCAAGACAAACTTTCTGATAGTACAGTTCATTAATCCTTATTTCCCTCTAATAATAATGCGCCAAAATGTGATTGGCTTTATTTTGATTGAATCATATCAACTTTAATCTAATTTTATTTAACAGAAGTGTAGCATTTTAAAAGTTCATTACAACAATCAATGATCAAAATACAAGAAAATATTATCCCAGGTATATTTTTTTAATCAATATCATAAGAATAAAATCTAAATTTGAATCTAGTTTTAAACAGTTAGAAAGAACTATCAGTATCAGCAATAAAAAAAACTCTCCAAATGGACTATTTCAACGAAGAAGAACTGAAACAGCTGTTGCTTGGGGTGCATTGCAGAACGAATGGTAGAAGTGTTGGGAACGCGGCCATCTTGATAAGTAGGCCAGCTGTTGAGAAACTGCTCGCTTCGCCCTCAGGTGCAGGTGACTTGCACTCAGTCCAGGGCTTCCTTGGTTAAGAGATCATTGTCCACTTCATCCACTATTATCAACAAGTATACTCTCTTCCTCCTATTATAGTGTTCTATATTTCCTCTTTTAACTGATTACAAACAATTTGCCGATCGCAAGGGTATTTCTTTCATGACTCTTCTAAGTGTCTCCTTAAGGCCAAGGATGTGGAACAGAGTTTACATCGTAGCTGGCAAATCTATAATCTTAATATTTACTTTACTTCCTTCTGTAATAATAGTGATAATAACCTCATTGATTTCAAGGCTTTCTGCACCTCTAGTAACTGTGAAGACAGACTTGACTGCAGTCTACTGATGTCTTTTAATTTGGTTTTGCTTCCTCTAAACTAAGACTGCCTGTGAAATAATGTCACAATTATAATGAACTCATTCCCATTCATACTGATTGGAATTGATGATTTGGTTTTAAACATAAATTTCATCTAAAAATCCTTTAATGATCAAACCACAATAAGAAATGGGAAAACAAGACTAAGATCTTTCAACCGTAACAAGCGGTCTTCGTCAGAGTCAAAAACCCAACTGAATTTAGTTGGGTTTTTGACTCTGACGAAGACCGCTTGTTACGGTTGAAAGATCTTAGTCTTGTTTTCCCATTTCTTATTGTGGTTTGATCATTCATTGTTATTTCACGTGTTTATGTGAAATCTTTTTAAAAATCCTTTAATCCCTTATTTATTTAAAAACTAATCCTACTTTAAAAGAGACAAATCTTTGTCTCCTCTGATCTCAGTCAACTTACATCTTAATCACCATTCTCCGTTTTTCCCTCTTTCCGATATAAAAACAAAGATTTTTTTTTTACTTCTGTTTTATAATAAAATGCCGGAGGAACTTTAGGTACCTGTGTGTTGAAGATTTTTAATAGTTTGAGACAAACTTTCAACGAATGTAAATGAATAAAATTTTCTATTTTGCACTTGCAAGTCATTACTATCTCTATTAGACTGTATTCGTCGTTGCCTTAAGTATTCAAACCACAATAGTTGAATTGAATATCTTGAGTAGTTATTTTTCTGTAAAAGAATATTTTAACATTTCTTTTATTTTTCCAAATAATATACATTGATGACTTCAACGAGTGTTTCAAAATGTAGATAAATTCTTACCTGAGATTCATCAAACCCGAGAGTAGTGCTACCATATTTGACCTATTCAGATTCCATTCTGATATTAATTTCTTTCTTGGCCTTCAGTATTGTCTTAAAGGCGATTGCCTTGTATTCAGATAAAATGCGATCAATTGTTTCTGCAACTTCTAGACACTGTCTGAATTATTCGTATGTTAATTCCATTTTAAAAATCGAACGATTTTATTCACTGAACATGATTGACAGGGATAATTTTAATTGTTGTTTCTTATTATTAAGACATGGAAACAGTTTCTTATATGTCTCAAGCTTTTGATATAGTATTCTTAACATGATTCAAGATATTTACACAGTAAGTATATTTAGCAAAATAAAAATAAATTAAAAATAAAAAAAAGATCATTTATTTTACTACATAAATAAATAGAACATAAATTCAAATTATATATACAACGAAATATATAGTAAAACAAACAAAACTTCTAAATTGAAATATTCAATTTATTTCCCGAACATAAAATAACATTAATGAAAGAAATCTTATAACTACCTTAGAACCTTCGTATTTTATCTGACAGTTGAGTTCAAGTTTGTTTCTAAAATTATTCATTTTTGACCACTAATGTAGTAGTTTATTATATATTTCTTACATTTATTTAACTGCAAGGCTCTAGGCTACTCTGGCCCTAAGCCTTTATTTTATTACCCGGATTTATATTTCGAAAATTTTAAATTAACAATTTTTTTTAAATGTATTATATATATAATACATTTTCACTACTATTATTGGTGAGCACCAAATCCAGTGGGCTACCATGACTCCATGTCTTTAGTTTATTAGCAGTATGTATATTACGCGAATATTAAATTAAAAAAAATTGTTTTGTTAAATTTAACGCAGTTAAAAAATCAAACTGAAGTTAGATATCTTAAATATACTTATAAAATTCATTCATGATTTCTTTAAGTATTTTCTGGAAAAAGAAAATTTAAGTTCAGTTGGAATAAGGGTTTTAAACTAAATTAGGCACGGTTGTAGTATCCACCTTTTATATGTTTTCTTCTTCATCCATTCAACATTTCCTTCGATCTGTTCATAAAGGTTTACTGCCCTATTCCTCAATATTCCCCCCCTTTTCAAATTCCACACCAAAAAAGGGAATTCAGGGTTCTACATTTTAAAAAAAAGTAGAATTAAGTTAGAATGATTTAACTTAATTGTACTTGTTTCAATAATATTATTTGATTTCTCAGTATACTAAACTAGGGCACAGGGGGCCAGGCTAGCTCAGTGGTTACGTGCTCACCTCTGAACTGATAGGACCGAGGTTCAATCCTCACTTGGCCCTCGATTTATTCACGCGGGAGGTGAATAAATCTGAGCACGTCGTCACTCGGAGAAGAACGTTAAACCGTCGGTCCCGAGCCTGTACGATGTCAGGTACTCGTTAAAGATCCCTACTCTAAATATATTTGAGTTAGGCAAAATATAGGACTCCCACTGTAGAATCAATCTTCATTGTATGGTATCACAAAGGGCCAATGCTTGGCCTACGTGTGTTCCCTTGTGGGACTGCCATTGCAACCTAACCTAAACTAGGGCACACCTTTTGAAGTCAGGAAAATTTCAATGCAGATGATCATTTGTCAGCACATTGACGCCCGCAAGGTATATCGAAATATATTCAACGTTATTGGTATAGATATTTCAATCTGTAGGAATAGATTGTAATATCTATACTTATACTAATTAGTTTTTAGTTGCGAACGAAGATGGACAAGATCCGAAAGCGCTCCAACATCTCCGATATCAACTTACGAGGTATGACGGTTTTTTCTATTTCTAATATTATTCTGAAATAGCTTCATTAAGCATTTTTGTCATTATTAATATAATATTCCTCCTCTAATACTGTGAAGTCATAAATATTTATAGTATGACAATATATAATACATTTTATGTTTGAAGATTCACACAAGATATGGTTTAGAAATAATAACTGCATTGTTAAAGAGAATGAACAAGTTTCCATGCTCTACTATTACCCAAGAATAATGCAGTTCTTAAACACACAAGCAATATATGTCTGATATTAGATACGCTGAAGGGTACTGCAGCATGTAGATTGCAACATTCTCTCTAGACAACAATTCTTAACTCTTAAAAGAAGCATAAAATATATGGTTGTTTGGAGTTTTTTAAAATAGTTTTAACTTTTTTATTGTCTTAACATATCATATTATATCATTAAAACATCCCTTCATAAATTTGTTTGTATTAAATTTTAAAACAAATATTTAAAACATGAACTGTTTGACTTCAGTTTGAGAAATAATTTCTAAGTCATTGAAAAAAAAGCGGATAAGTGCAGCAGGTGACATTAGTCCAAGTTGAGTTTCCAATTTTATAGCTTTATTGCCTTTTGTGGTAATCAGAGTTTCTTTTTACTATTATTATTATTATTATTATAGTTAATATTAGCCTAATTTTTTCAACGGCAATGTGTACTTATATATGATGACGAAGAGATACCTATTGTGCAATAGGGGAAAAAGCCCGGTGGGCGAAACTTAGTGTCCCCCGTACGGCTACCCCTGAAATCTGTAAATTGGGAGTAATCCCCAATAAAGAATTTTCATTCATTCATTCATTCAGATACCTATCCACTTGCGAAAACTCACTGGACTTTATTAGATACCACTATACTGCTTCTTAGAATGAATGAATGAATGAATAAATCTTTATTGAGGACCTTCTGTCCAAGCTATACAGACTGGGGTAGCCGTACTGAGAGCACTGGGTGCTCCCCACCAGGCTTTTTCCCCTTCGCTCATTTAATGACATAGTAACAACATTAGTAATAATATCTATACTTACAGTAATAATAAAATAATAATAACAATAATTTTAATAATAATAAATATGAATATGTAATGATATAATAATAGTAATAAGTATAATAATAACTATATTATTATGATTTATAGTAATAGCCATAATATTAATGTAATAACCTTATTATTAATAACATGTATAATGTTATCCTATTAGTCTAGTCAAAAGTTTTGTCCGGTTAACATTGTTGTTCCTTTAAATAATGTAAATTTCATTTTCTTAGTTAAAAAATTCTTACTTCTGCCTATGAAAAAGGTTTGAAATAAAACCAAAACGGTTGGCAACGAGAGTTTAATTTTTTTTCCTAGAAAATTGACCAAACCCCGATTAGAGAACACACCTATTCTATGAAACGTTCGATATATTATTGAATCTGTTATATAATAATAAAGATAATAATATTAATAATAAGCAATAACAATAATATTGATAAAATTAAGGTGTTTATGAAGGCTTTCGTTTCCTTCTTTCCCGGCTCTCTTGTAGGATATCTTCAACATACACCCACTGCCGGTTCCCACTGCTTCTTAGAGAATTTCAGTGTGTTATGTACAACGAGAAGGAGACTGAGAGGACTAGGGAGGGGGTGTTACGCAAGAATCGTAATGCAATCAATATGAAGCATATATTCTTACATCTATACCATTACTTCCCTCCACACATGAAACTCTAAATTATTTAAAGAGAAATCATATGACATCAATATCTGACTGATCTGATGAACACATTTGCTTCGTTTTTGTTTATTATGTATTCAACTCAATAATTCAAAGAAGTATTAATATCTGAGAGTAAAGATATTATTGGAAATCTATATTTATATTTAAAGAACTTTCAGGTTGTATTGAAACAATATCATTTCACTTCAAATCAACCTCTGTTTGAAAAAATGACAGGGAATATTGCATTGCTTAGGAAAAGAATACCAAACATCATCCTAAAGTCAAATAATGACCTATCAGTTTTTTTATAACTTTCATTATCTGCAAAATTCATAAAACGTTTAAATTGTTATGGATAAGCATGTTGTTTTAATAGGTTAATTTTACAATAATTTATTCTGTTTGTCCAGCCAATATCTGAAAAGTTTTACCTCCTTGATCAATCATGTTAGTTCTACCAGGCTTTCTTATGTAGCTATACTATCGCTAACTTAAGTATGCTGTAAAAAGAGCACAACTCAACTCAAGTAGGTTCTGATAAATTTGTGAATACAAAATGTAATTTAGTTTAAATTCTTAATAAATTAGAAGTTGTAACTTAGTGTTAAAGAAATAACTAACACTGCCTCAAAAATGGTTATAATTGAATTCAGTGAAAACCTTGAGTTATTGCAAGCTATGAGGCAGTGAAGGGGGTTCTGGTCACTGAGGCGAATAAAAGATGAACTTACGTAATGATTAATTCAGTGCTCTCACTCTAATCTTACTACTTCACAGAAAAAACTGCTGAAACACACTACTTTTACAATGTTTGTAATAATGTAACATTAATACTAACGGTACGCAGTGAATATAACGAAAAGTTTTTAAAATGTAACACTAAAATTTTCAGACTGGTGAATTGGTATTGCATGATTAAGAGTTTTAGGTTGTCTTTATTTAATTTGAAAAAATATGTCCAAATAAGGGACTTCAGAACATTTGTGTATCCTCCAATTTATGTGGTTCACTTCAGGAACCAGGCAGAAAGGGAGTCCCTTGGAAGGGACTCTATCTTGAAGGGTAGGTTAGGTTAGGTTGCAGAGGCAGTCCCTCAAGGGAACACACGTAGACCGACCATTGGCCCTTTGTGATACCACACAATGAAGATTGATTCTACAATGGGAGTAATAAATTTTACCTAACTGAAGTTAGTTTAGAGTAGGGATCTTTAACGAGTACTTGACATCGTATAGGCTTGAGACCGACGGTTTAACATCCTTCTCCGAGGGACGACGTGCTCAGATTTATTCACCTCCCGCGTGAATAAATTGAGGGCCAGGTGAAGATCAAACCCCGGTCCTATGATCGTAGTATAATTTGACTTAATTATCTGCATTGTTCCAAGAAGAAGAGAGATTGTTTATTGTGATAAACGCATTCCGATATTTGTACTCAGATGTCCTCAAACCTGATGGAGTGATTTACTGGTATTCTTTAATTAGCCTGTGTGAAAGCCACTCATTTTATCATTTCATGTTTACATCAGTTTTCATAGAACATCAGTCATGACATAGCCTTAAAATGACTCTGCATGATCATTCTATGGATATAAATTTCAAGAAGTATTAGAGAGGTTTTAGTCTGAGTAGGTGGGACGTTACTTTATCCGGGGAGATTTTACCAACCTCTCGCGTGAATAAATCGAGAGCCAGGTGGGGATCGAACCCCGGTCCTATCAGTTCAGAGGTGAGTACGTATCTTGAAAGGTAATACGAGTAAGAGAGTGAAAGGAAAGATTGCAAATATTTAGATCCCTAATGAGGGGTCTGAACTAATACAATGAGAAAGCACAATGGTTTTAAACTACGATTAGAAAGAAAAGGTAATGCTTAAGTTAAGGAAGCTGTAGAAGAAGCCTATCTATCAAAGTGCTAAAAAACCACTGGAAGAAAATATAACGAATTTTTGGGGGAAACAAAAAAGAATCTGATGGGTAGAGTAAAGTCAGCCTTCCAATAGCTACAGAAAACTTTGGACGGTTTTTTGGAAGAAAGAGGCCCGTCCGTAGAATATGAATGTGATTTAATGCAAGAAATTGGTGTCTGTTAATAATATTAACCTAAGTTGTTGAAAGAGAAAGTAAATTTCAATTAAAGGACTCAGTTTGATTAATTACGAAATAAGGAGTTTTTTTTCTAATTATGAACGGTGTGTATGTGAGTTTGAGGAAAGGCAAAAAAACAAAAGGCAGCAATCTGGCTGCGGAAAGAGGGAGGAATGTTGAGCCGACGGCAGAAAATAATGAATTCAATTTGGGAAGATAATTTACCTGATTTAACCAATAAGTAATTCTGAATGGTGAAAAATAGTGAATTATAACGCAAAAAAGTAAAACACAAAATCTAAAACTATTCTAAAACAAAAAAAAACATGAAACAAATAAATTTTTAAAAATTAATTCTAAATACGAATAATAACAAGTAATAATAGTTGTCATTGAAAAATGTCAAAAGTAATAAAACTAATAATATTCCCTGTAAAGCTGAAGAGATAGTGAAAATTAATAAAGAGGATATAAACAAGCATAACATGAAAAGTGATAACAAACTAAAAAAGCAATAGACTATTAAAATATTTCAACCCTATTAATGGTTGTCAGGATAGGAAGTGGTACCCTTGAGAATATGACTATTAAAGGAATATAATATGACATTCACAGAATGTACTCTAGTGTACTTTGGCAACGATGAACACGAAAATCAGGCTACTAATAGATATCTGAAAAGGAAATAAATAATAAATATAAAGTAAAATAATTATTAAATAAAATAAAAAAAGAAACAAAAATAAAAGAAAAAAAAATTAAACTTATTTAAATAAATTAACAAATTAATTAGCTGACAACTCACTTGAATTTTTTGACATATGTCTTCATTAGGAGAGAAGTTTGTAACTTGGTGTAACTGGGAAAAAATTAACCCTTAATCAAAATCAGCATTTTCTAAAGAAATAGTAGAGGAAAAGACAGAAGAAGGAGAAAGATTATTTTAATAAATTTTACTTTATATCATCTAAATATACACTGCTCAGGATTTATCTGTTTGAAATTTAATGTGTACTAATTAAAAAAAAACATATGTTACCACTCAAGTATTTTTGGAGTATAATAAAAGACAAATTTAACAATTGTTGTTCACTGGTTAAGAAAGGCGAGTTTTGTTTCCACGGTAGGGAAGGTTCAGTTGTGCCTTTCAACATTACTTCGCTATAAGTATATTAGTATGGCGCTTAATGGAGGAATGGAAGGACCCCTAGAGTGCGTTGTGAATGCATTTAGAATGATGGGGAAGGCAGCTTGCCCTGGGGAACAATTGCTGAAAGTTTACTTTGTACCAGCCCCAGGCAAAGCGAGAGACATAAATGTTTCATTTCATTTACTTCCTGCTGAATTACATTTACTTCATTTTGTCCTGTTGAAATGATTATATAGTGGAAATATAAAAAAAAAAACTGACATTCAAATCATCTATGATTAAGTCTTTATTGAAAATATAAACAATACTACTTATTTAAAAGTATGCATGATTTATTCATGTTTAGCAAATAAATTAAACAAATTAACTTTTAATCATGCAAAGTTAGTTGACCTTTAAAAAATTATAAAAACTAACAATGTTGGGAGGGGGTTTGATTAAGTAGAGTTCATTTAATGTTCATTCCTTCAGTCAAAACCAAGAAAGCTCGTAATTTTTCAGTTTCTCTGACCAATGTTGTCTTTTTCTTTCTAAACACTTTTCTATTCCTTCTAATTTTTTTAAACTTCTTCTACAACATTGTGTTTTAATTCTATTTTCTTAATTCTATTCCATCTTTCTTAATTCTATTTATTTTCCTTTAGCAATAAGTCCTTTTCATGTTTCCTTATTACATCTATCTTTAAGTCATAGCATCTTTCTTGGACATGTTTTATATTTACCTGGCTTCTAGTGGAAGTGACCCTTTCTCATGTTGTAATGTACACCATGATGGTTCCTCATTAGAACAGCTTTACAAAGATCAAACAACCTTACATTTAGTCACAAAATAAAGTAGTAAAATGTGAATTTTCTTTAATGACTGCAACGATTAGTCAAAAATTTATGTTTTGTTATCAGAATATCAAAAGTCTTCCCAGGAAAAACTGGGGTTTTAGTAAATCAAATCACTCAGACTGATCAAGTCAACGAGTCTTTATGAATAAAATGTTAAATAAAGCTCGTATTCATCTGACGTTTCATTCATAAATCATTTCTCAAGACTCAGTTGGTGAAATGACTTTTTTTCATTCATCATTTATGCCACAATTTTTTCGTTATTATGTTTCACTCTATACATTTATTTTTAAATTTTGTAGTCCTACATTTTTAAATACAATTTTTTAAAATTTTGAGAAACTAAAGTAGTACAGTAAACTTAGAGTAAAATTTACAGTAAACTTTCTTGCAAAATGATAGAAACTTAGTAACAAGGTCATCTATAAGAACACGTGCTAGTGGAAACAATGACATTTCTTTGAGGAAGCGAAGACAACAAGGGAACCTTATTGGATTAGGGAAAGTTTTTATGAGGGCATGAATTGGTAACGGTCAATGGCTGTGGGAGACGGAGTGACGACCGGCTCAGTAGCCTGATGGCGTCCGCTAACCACTCTTCTCTTAAAGTGCCATCACTGACGTCACCTTACGGCCTGTCATCCACCTTTACCTCTGACTGTTCAAACATTCATTGAAAAACATTAACATCATGGTATGCTTCTAGCAGGGTGCATCTGCGGCTCAACATAACCCTTCAAATGTAGAAGGGTTGCAGTGGGCTACATGATGCGGCTAAAGGGTCTCACGTTAAAAAGCATCCATATGTCGTGCTTTGCTCATGAAATGACTGAAAGGTTGATAGACTTGATTACAAATGAAAACAGGTATGCTGCTAGCAAAAAAAAACAAGTAAAAGTGAAATCTGAAGAATGAAACAAAAAAGAAAACTTATACACCAAATTATCATCTTGTACCATCCAAATACATGCTTGCTACTGTTTACTACATAACTGGATGAATTCATAGATCTGTGTATTTGAACAGAGAATGTTTCTCAATGCTACATATGAAATTGTATGGTATGGTACATAAGAAGAATAATTTAAACCATAGCAACTAACAACTAAAATGAAGCTCCTTTTTCTATTGTCCATTTGTGGTATAGTAGCCGGTACACAACTTTTGAAATTAAACCAAAATTGTTTAAATCTATCATTATTGGAAGCATTACTCTCCCTATATGGCAGAGTCATTGAATTTATAAATCAATCTAATAACTACTGGAATAGTTCCGTGCAAACTGTTTATAACAATTTGCACATTTAAAAAGAATAGATCTTTTTGTGTTGCATGTTGAAAGTATTTAACTTCAAGGACTTTTTAAAATCAATAGTCTGTTCGCCTTGAATCATGGAAAGTTGTCACTCACTCCTTGCTTAAGGCTGTTAGGTCTCGATGAATGAGGAGGGGGAGGTACTTGTATGGAGTGAAAGCCCCATGCACTGCTCTGGCGCGCGTGCCTGTCCACCGGGCTTCAAAACGTCCCTCCTGCCTTTCTCTGACCCTCTGGGTCAGTGGGCTAACCCACCTGATATTTGCATAATTGCTCTCTCCTCACGCTATTTTAACTTTTTTCCGCTAACACTCGATTGGGCTATTACTACTCAAGGTTTAAATTAGCAAATGCCTAAAAAATTATGGATTATTCTGCGGCATGAAGTAGAGCTTAAATAGGAATTATTAAGCATAGCTAGTTCACAACGATGAGTGTGAACACAAAAAAGTACTCATCAACTATGGAATCAACAAACAATCAAAACCGAATGGAGTGTTGTTGAAGAATAGAATAAGTGAGGAATAACCAATGGAATAATGAAGAATATTGTAAACTATATAGTAACAAATGACATTGAAGAGCTCCTACTGTTATGCTGCTGTTAATCTTGCAATCATACACTTGCACTGATTTGGTTGTATCAATAAGATAGGTTAGGTTAAAGTGGTTGTTACTACAAGGAGAATATATTACACCATAATGCAGAACCGAGTTGACTGTTCATGCTCTAGAGTCTAGACTTCGCCTCACTAGATTTTACCATCATACTCTAGACTATTTTTCTCCCTCTTATAGATTTGGAATAGTTTCACATTCAAAAGTGTTATAGTACCAACCTGATATCAGTAGAATAGTACCATGGCATTCGCCAGTGTTTAAAGTACTTTACTCAGTTATTATGATATACCTTTGAGAAACACAAATGAAAAACAGAAATTAAGACTTACATTCAATATTTTGATTCTTTTAACGTTCGTCCTCAGGAAAGGAAGTTGAGTGGCTAGAAGACGAAAGCCCACTATATATATATATATATATCAGTGGCGACTCCTGACCTTTTTCTTTAGGCATGCAATTTTCAAAGAATAAAAGAAATACAGAGAAATACCCTTCTAATTCTCATGTTCAGTCTTTTCATGTTGCACAAAAGGATAATGATGTATTAAAAACATTTTATGGGGATTTGAATCAGGTTTTATTTGGAAATACTTTTAACATTAACTTTTATTAACCAATACAATAAAAATAGGCAAAAAATGTTTTTATTAAAGAAAGAGATACACAATACATCATTTGAATAAAAACTTCTTGCAAAATTCTTCGATAACAAAACCATAAAACTTCTCTCTATCTGCCATGAAATCTTTAAGTAAATGTCTTTCAATTGAAATTAGGGATAAATTAGACAATCGCTCTTCACTTTGGGAGCTTCGTAAATAACTTTTAATTCTTTTGAGGGCAGAAAACGATCTCTCAACACTTGCTGTTGTTATGGGAATAATCATAACCAAATTCATGAGTTTATAAATTTCCGGAAGACCTGTGTGCAAATCACTATTCCAGTATGTATTTGAGGAGCTCAGCAAGCCTGAGTTGCAGTGTATGCAAACTTCGTTCTTGTTTCTCTTGGCAATTAAGAACATTTTCATTAACCAGAAATGATAAGAGTAAACCCCTGCATTGGGAAGCTTAGCGCAATCATAGAAAATGGTTCCTTAGCGTGTAGTGGAATAAAAAAAAAGGGGTTCCTTTAAATATTTCGAGTCTCGAACATTTTGGTTTCTTTAAAGATAAATTCTATGCATGCAATGCATGCGTTGCATTCCCGGAGAAATCGCCACTGATATATATATATATATATATATATATATATATATTCGTATATTTGGGGAACAGTAGATGGCACGCGCGCCAGAGCAGTGCATGGGGCTTTCACTCCATACAAGTACCTCCCCCTCCTCATTCATCGAGACCTAAAATCACCCAGTAGATGGTCGAAGAAGACCGAAACGTCGGTAAAAATAAAAAAATGGACAACAAAACATATGGTGAGTTATTACACCTAGTTCCCAAAGAAATTAAAGTAAGACTTCGAGATTTGGAAAAGAAATCCAAAAAACTAATTAAGACAAAAGTGGGCAGAAAATTTAATCTCACATGTATATATATATATATATATATATATATAACTTAAAATTACACAAAGCACGACACAGAAAAGAGAATAAAAAGAACACTTACAGAATTCAATATTTCGAACCGTTGTTCGTCATCAGGAGTAGACTAAAAGAGAGATCTCTCTCACTTCGTCCTCTCTTCTAGTCTACTCCTGATGACGAACAACAGTTCGAAATATTGAATTCTGTAATTGTTCTTTTTATTCTCTTTTCTGTGTCGTGCTTTGTGGTATTTAAAGTTTTATTATTGTAGTATATCCGGTAATATACTGATCAGTGAGACTCGGGTGAAAACAAGTTATCATAGTTCAAAGACGTTAGTCACTTCTCTGAATTTATCGTAGCTAAGACGTGAATTTCACTTCACGTGAAAATATTTTATTATTTGAAAATGTTATATCTCATAAAACAGATTGTGTTAAGAACAAATAATGTTTACAGGATTTTATTTGAGCAGCATGTACCTGATGTTGTTCAAGCTAGGAAACTTTTAAACATTTTTGCGTTTAATATTCTGTCCTAGCTAAGTCGTGCACGAGATTTTTACTTTACACATGAAAAAGCCCAGGTCTGTTGATATAATTTCTAAGCTAATTAGGAGTCACTTAAACGACAAGAGCATACATCTTTTGCTTTAGTGTAGGCCATTTAGTAGAAATTATAGTGGATATAAGGCATACTCTATAAAACTAAATTAAATCGAATAAAATTTCATTTTGCCAATATTATTATACTATTGTTTACTATCATCACTTCAAATCAAATAAAAGTTAAACACATTATAGAATTAGTGGTTAGATAAAAAATTAAAAATGGTAAATTAGTCTCAAAAATGATTTAGTATAATTATTTGTAATTTGCCAGGAGCTCAATTTATGGCCTGTAGAAATGTCTGTGGTTAGTGGTGAGAAAGAAAGCGAGCAGAGAGAGATGTTGGAAATAGAGGCGTTTCTTAAATGAATTGCCTTGGGTGAAGGCTAAGTTAATTGACTGCTGCGTTGGGCGAGATGAGAGCCAACCTTTCTCGAGAAGTCTCTTGACAAAACAAGAAAAACTGTCAACTCTCAAGTACCAATCTTCAGCAGTAACATAATCAACTTACTAGGTGTAACCAATGTAGTTTCAGCTTACCAAGTAAAGTCAAGAAACCAAATGTGTTTTATATGTTAAATACATAACCAATAATTTTCTTTTAACAAAAGCACTTGATAAATACTAGTATACTTTACTTTCATTACAAAACTACCAACGGTTCTCTGGTTTTCATTAAATCGTTTCGTGTGACTCTTTCTATAGATGATGATTGGTAGAAATTTAAAGCTTTGATATATGAACCTAAGTGACTGATGAGTCATATCCTGTCTCTCCCTAAAGTCGCCACTGTCCAGTTAATCTTTAGCCAAATAATTAGGTTTAGTTTAATTAGCATAATAAAAGGGCTCCAAACCTAAAACTTCTTCAAGCCCTCTAATTCCAAGTTAATTTCCTAATATATTTATTTCATTGATGACTCCTAATTAATTTATTTCAACAGAAAAATCTCCGTGCAATCAAGAATAAAGCCCTTACTAAATCAATTTTTTGTTTTCGGGTGAACTTGTCCAAGTGACCAGAATTTCTTCAATGACATACTGGATGTAGCCGTACTGAGGGACCACATGTAAACTCCACAAACATCCTTAGTTTTACAGAGAATGGACATAATGAGTCGTAAGTGATAGTTTCTTTTTTACCTAGTAATTTTTTGAACATACCTAAACGTTTTGAAAATTTCTTTTTAGGTTTATATTCCTATTCAGTCAATACGATTATCGAGGTTCTTAAATAATTATATTTACCATTTTTTGTGACATAAATATATTAATTTATTTAATTTTTTTCAGTGAATGATTATAGTTTCCAATACTTAATTAATGGTGAAACTTCATATATAAGTTTTTCCAGGTTCATTTTCAATTCTGTTATGCACTCAACTACAATTTAATACTAAATAAAAAATAAAATATTTTTATGGTGGGTTAATTTGATTTCAATTTGATATATTTGCCATAGGTTGATAAGGAAAACTATTCTTTCTGTGTAAAACACATTGACTGAACCTCTTTTTTTTAAACTTGTTTGGTCTTTCAAATTACAATTTTTAGTAAATTATTTTTTTTGGGTGTAATTTTTGAAAAAATAAATAATATATTCATTTTTTTAAATATGAGACAACATTAATGCAAGGGCTATTTATAGTACTCACCAACAACTTGTTAAGAGCAGATTTTAAATACTACAATTTGTTTTCCTTTAATGAAAACTATTTAATAGTCTTTCTTCATAATACCTCTTGTGATGAAGTCAGTATTTTATCTCAAGAACCAATTTTTATCAAATTCTGTTATCAACATTCAGTTCTTCTAAGTCAGCCGTCAAAATACAAGTTAAACGTTCTTTTATGAATGCAAATGTATCATGATCAAACAAATGTATATAGTTTGCATTTCATAAGATATAAATCTGGAGTGGCCTACACTCAACTTTACTATAAGTAAAAAAAGTATTAACCGGTTAACAACATAAAGATTTTTGTCTTCTCAATATAGCTTTCAAATTCAATCATAAGTCAAAATTTCAATATCTGTTGAAAAAAAAAACTTTCTTGTTTAAAAAATTTTGAAATCCCTTATATTTTTCTGATTAAATCATGAATCTGTACTTTATACCACTGTCTTAAAGTCCTATCTGTTTATCCAATGTAGTGGTGTTCCAAATTAGTGCATTTTATTCTCTAACTATTATTTTAATTGATTATTATCACTATTTAAAAATTCAAATGAGGAAAAATGTCATTACTTAAGTAAAGACATTAATTTACAAAATCAGATGGTTTAATGCATTTCTATTTATATTCGGCAATCAAATGTAATAAACACTATGTACACTTTGAAGACCATTTTTATGGAAAATATTCACCTCATCTATGAAAGATTATGGACTGTAACGTGTACATAAAGTTTAGATACGCACGCACACGCACAGACATCATTGGAAAACCGTCATAAATAACTTTGGGACCTTAAAACATGTAAATCGGTCAAAATCTCGAGATGGAATGTTTTGACGATCACTATACTTATAGTAAAGTAACAAGTTTACAAGTCAACTTTATGAGGATACTACACAATGATTCTACATTGGGAGTCCTAACTGAAGTGTATTATTTAGAGTAGGGGCCAATAACGTACATATACTTGACATAGTACAGGCTCGGGACCAACCACATAACGCCCACTCCCAAGAACGATGTATCAAAATTTTTTTCACATTCCTTGTAAATAAATCGAGGACCAGAGTGGGCAGTGAAATTCGGATCTAACAGTCCCTAGGCAAGCATGTTACCTCTGGACTAATCTGACCCATTTATTTAAATTGAAACTTGGATTAATTTAAATTAAGTTGTAGTTGGTACATAAAATATAATGTTAATACATCTAATTAAGCAATTTACATTCACCAATTATTCAATGAGGTATTTGTTGTGTTATATATTTATTGATATTCACTGACTAAAATCCATTCACACTAAGAGCATGGTATAAAACACAAATAATACTATGAACAAATAAAATAGCAGAATCTACAATAGTACAATAAAAATAGTATAATAGTACAAATATAGTAAAACATATATAGTAGAATAATTGAAACACTGTTAGAAGTATTTTTTAATAAAGTATAGATTAGGCAAAGTAAAATAATGTTTTAGAAAATAATAAATTTTAATGTAACAATAGAGCATAAGAGAAGATCCAAAATTACTAATTGAAATTTGGAAAATAGGTACAACTAATACACTAAAGAACTGTTTACAATGATATCAAAAGAAGCTTTTTCAATATTTTTATAGAAGAAACTATTTTGACTCAGTTGATAAGTTCCCTGAGCCTTGAAAATGACTACAACGTGATTTTTTGCATGATATATATGGTGGTAATTATATTAAATATTCTATTTACCTGGTGAGGTGTAATGGTGATCAAAATATACTATTACTAATAATATATTATACATAAAAGTGAAAAGTCTGAAGAAATATCAATCCAACTCGTAATATAGAAAAGAAAATTAATATCATGTTTCCACTGACCGTAAATATGATGAATATCTTCTGTATTCTTGCATTGTCATTTAATCAACGTAAAAATTAATTGAAAACAGATATATTGAAATAAATTTTTCAATCAGAACACATTTGAATTCGTTTAAAACTATTACAAATAAAAGTGACGCTATTAGAAATGAAAAGGACTTGGAAAATGAGAACTCTGATTGGTTGAAATAATCATACGATATAAATGACATGCGCATTATGTAGCGTTGGCGGGAAATGAAGGGACTAACCATATTCTGACTGGATAATAATTATTTATACACTAAATGCTGACCTATGAACCTGAATTGAATTCCATTCAACGTTTTAAAAATCATTTCTAATACGTTTTAACTGTGATAAAATAACTTTGTTTTACTACCTTTATTGAACATATAAACTCCATATTATAAGATTTCTATTTTTTTTTATTATAAGTGATGATAATAATGTCCAAATATAAAGAAGTTACTACAGGTATTGAATTTCATATTATTATAACAACTAAAAGTAACTTAGTTTTACCGGCATTATTTAATTTGATAAACTATGTATTATGAGGTTTCCTTTTAATTTAATATAAATAGTTACAAAAGTGTAAAAGTAAATACGTTTCTAGAAATATTGAATTTTGATATTATATTATCAAATAGCATAACAAATAACACCAACCTTCTCTTACAAGATCTACGTCTTGAATTTCATAATATTAAATACAATTTCTCGAAGGGCGATTATGCTTCATTATTATCAAATTTACCGGAAATTAGTTGAGCCACTATATTTTCATTCTCGAGTATAAATTAATCCACTAATTATTTCTATATTACGTATTTCACTCATCATAGACCATTGCGTAGCTAATTAAAACAAATAATACTTCAACTTATCCAAAATGGTTCCTCTCGGAATTAATAAATGAAATCTGGAGTGACCTACACTCAACACGACTATCAGTAACTTAATATCAAATTTCTTGAGTATATAACACATAACGTCTCATTAAAGCATAACGTAAACATCTAAATGGGATATGATTATTAGTCTTTCATTCCTGAGGTAGTACAGATAGTGATTGAAGAACACATCAATATATAAGCTTTTATTTTTGTACATCACACAGCTGATGCAAATAATTTAATTAGTATAACTACAGCAGTAATAACATTTTTGAAAAACCAAAGTGAACATTTCTTGATACGAAACATTCTCCTACACGAGAACATGGCTACTGTTCAAATAGCCAGTGGATTTCTTACATCGTTTACTTGACATCCTTCTACATTGAATATTAAAGTAAAATTTTCAAATTTAAAACAGGAAAATACCCTTATTTTCTCTGAAAAACATCATAAACATCGAAGAAAAAATGTTTTTTTAAGATGATTTATAATTAAAGATGTGCGATAATTACATTTTTTAGTCTCTAAACGAAAGATTTCAATTTTGAATTATCTTTTACATTTTCGGTCTTTTATAGAATTGTTATACTGGGAATTTTATGGCTTCTTAGTATTTAATAAGATCATTTTCCTTCCCCTTTGTCAAATATCATATATACGAATTTTTTCTGAGTGAGTGTTAACCTTTTCCTGCCTTCTGTACTCTGTTATAAGTTTGCTATGAATGTATATTGAGAAAAAATATATTAGTAATTAGCCAGTTTACATACTCAAATCTCTAGTCAAAGCCAGCTATTCAATATAATTTAAATCTTTTATAGTTGGGAGCTTCTAATTTTTGAAAATAATAAATATGAACTATTAGACTAGAATTGTAAAAAAAAAACTGGTTATTTCTCAACAAACATAAGTCCTCTTTCTTGAGGAAAGAGTCCATTCATTACATTTCAATATCATGGAAAGGTACTACATTCACTATTATAATGTAATTGTAACTGATGTTAAGTTTTGCTCAAGAGTGCAATATATAGATTTATTAAAGCATTTTATGAGACAAATCCATCATGCCATGGAAGACAAAGGTAATTTATTTATGTTTATTGGCGGTGATTTTTTTACATGTAACAATATTATTCCTCTTACATATCATAAAAGTCAATAAACTATTTAAATTGTTTCTTTATAAATATCAATTTTATCTCAGTGGATTCACTCAAAAAATTTCTAAGTCAATGTAAACAATGTAAAAAAATATAAAAAATTCGACAAGTATAGCAGGTGATCTCTCAGTCTAGGATAAACAAACAGTTTTTATAGCGTTATTGCTCTTTCCCGTAATTGAAACTTCATGATTTTTTTTTTTATAAATTGCTAATTTTCCGTTCCATTTTTGGTCAAATTTTCATTATTTTTTAATGAGCTGTTTAGCGTCAAAAAACATTTTCTGAAAACAGAAATCGTACTGTAACGCCCCTTTAGCAAATGTAATTTTGAAAAAAATATTTCATCTCATTTTCCACATAATGTTCTATTTTTGGGCATACTTTCATTTTGATCCGTCAAACAGTATGGCTTGTATCTCTCTCACAAGGTTTGAGATTGAATTAAAAGTCAAAATTTTTACATTTTATTGAAAAAAAAATATTTCCTGTTGTTTTAAAATTCTGAATATATTTTTCGTTTGTTCCACTTGTAACCTCAAAGATAATGACAAAATTACAAAACTTTAGGGTTATCAGTTTAGGAGAAATAAATGTTTTCTAAAAAACGGTTTTTGGTAAAAAAAGTGTTTCCCATCATGTATAATTCTTCCCAAACATTAGGAATCTTCGTCTTTATGGGGCCCAATTTTGTGTAAAATATCAACTTCATCCATCAGATTCTGGACCGTATCGTGGTAACAAGCAATGCTAACACACTCACCCACCCACCCACACACAGACATCATCGAAAAAACTTCATAAAACGACTTCTGGGACCTCAAAACATGTAATTCCGTCAAAATCTAGAGATTGAATTTTTTCACGATCACTATACTTTACTTATAGTAAAGTAAAAAAATATCATGCCGTACTGATATTACTAAGACGGTATGGTATTAATACAATACAATGATATTAATCAATACAATATCAAGTATTAATCTTAGTATCAAGATTCAATCTCCTTCGTTTTTAATTTCAAACATTTAGAATTTCCTTAATATTTCCCTCTCCGTTTGCTAGAAACCACACTTTATAAACTGGCAGAAGGTAAATAAATCTATTTATTCTGAGGTAAAATGGATAAACAAACAAAAGTTTCCACACAAATGAAGTTTTATTCTACATCAACAACGCGTTTCGAACACTTTGTGTTCTTCATCAGAAAGACACCAAGGATGTGGTGCTGAAGAGTTGGTCCAGTGAAAACAACCCTTGTTTTTACTGGACCAATCCTTCAGCACCATATCCTTGGTGTCTCCTGATGAAGAACACAATGTGTTCGAAACGCGTTGTTACTGTTGAATAAAACTTCATTTGTGTGGAGACTTTTGTTTGTTTATCCATTTTACCTCAGAATGAGTAAATATCACACAATTATAGATTGCACAACTAATGATTTGAAATCTATTTAGTCGTTCTGTAAAAGTTAAGAACATAAAAAGTTGGTGAAAACTATGTTTACTATTATAAATAAATAAATATGTAACATTTTGTCTGTCAGTGTTAGTCTCCAGTTTTCCCCACATTACAATCTAGATGAGTTGGAAATACATGAAGTCAATAAATGAAAATGTAGATCCAATTTTTTTTCCTTTCCAAAAAATCAATTCAAAAAAATGATTTATAGTAAAGCTAAATAAAAAAATTGTTACTAAAGTTTACTAAAGCTAATAAATTTTTTTTTTAATTTATGACTTAAGATTGCTGATGATTAAATCAGCAGTATTTACAGATTTAAATTTACTTTTTATCAAAGAAGTTTATATGCTTGAGATCCCCATTGATTTAAAAGACGGGAAATGTCCGTTGACTATCAAGTTTTTTTTTCTGATGTGTTGGTAGGTATATTAAATTCCAAATGCTCAAAACCGCAGTAATGAGCTGTGGAAGTGATAAATATTGTAAATGTGAAAGTAATGTACGAGTAGCTACTTAATGAGTTGTTTATTTTAAGCTCACTTTGATCTTCTGATGTTCATTGCTAGTTTCATATGCACTCTAGATATTTTGTGCTTTTAATATTTCCAAGCTTTACAAATTATGTAGATATAGCATTTCAATACTCCCTCAATACTAATATTTATTTCATTTTTGAGAACATAAAGCCTTAACTAAAGTTATTCATAATCAAAATATCCTTCAGTTATAAAAAAAAATCGAGTTAAGAAGAAGGGGAATATTTCTTGACCTAAAAAAAAACCTGAAAGCGATAAACTCCTATACATATTAAACCTATATTAAAATTAAAGGATATTTGTTAGTTCTATATTTGAAAGTTTATAGCTACTTATAAGTGTGAAAATCCGCTATGCTTGGTGGATTCCTGAACACGCCCCAGCGACCCCACACGACCATGCGGCGGTGCCTGCATCATCTTATACAGACATTATGTCATCATTGGAGACGTAAAATTTTTTGTTATACGTTACTTCCTTTTATAACCGCTACTTAATTTCAAGAATTTCATATAATATGGGTTCAAAAATACAACTTTAGTTTTCTAGTAAACTTCTTTATAAATAATAAGGAAATACGAGGAATATAAGGAATACATTATGTATGTATTAATAATTATCATTTATACTGTATTAATATTAACATTTCTTTTTAAAAACACTTTTATATTTTCATGAAGAGGTTTTTTTGGTCAAGTAGTTAACTTTAAAAAAATTAAGCCCACCAGAGTCATTTCTTTAAGACTTAAAGAGTTTTGTTAGCCAAAATTTTTGAGCTGATTATGTTGATTCACCCTTCTGATAGAAATGTTGTCTTCCAAAGAGGCTTATTTATACGTGATACAAATATATAACTGAACAGTTGTCATTTCTAGTGTAATATTCTTCTTCTAATATTGAAAGTTCATGAATTATTTGAAATAAGGCAATATCTAATTGAAATATTAAGATTATTGAATCGCAAGAGAAGTGGAGTATCATACTATGTTCAGTATTATCTAAAACAATGGGCTTTAAATACATCAAGAACTATATATCTTACATTATCAATTGTTAACGGGTACGAGATGTACATTAATTTCAACCTTTTGAAAAACAATATATATCGCACACTAGAAAACATTGTAAAATATATGGTTGATTTCTGTTCGCTTTTTTAATTTTGAAGATTATATATTCTTAAAACATATTAACACTTTAATATTTCTTCAAATTTATTTCCTTAATATTTAAATAGCAATTTTATTTGACTACTAAATTCTTTTAACTATATTTCGATAAAAAAATTCGTAAATCAATTGTAAAGAAATCCAAAAAGTGCAGTCGGTTAAATTCAATTTTCAGTTTTTAGCAATTTTATTTGACTATAATTCTTTTTAACTATATTTCGATAAAAAAATGTGTAAGTCAATGTAAAGAAATCCAAAAAATGCAGTCGGTTATTCAATTTTAGTCATTAATTGTAACAAATATTCTTTTTAAGCTATATTTTAAAAAAATTGTTATCAAGTAAAGAATCTCATATTATTTTTAAGTTCAATTTTTTAGTTTTTAGAAAGTTTTTTAAAAGTATTGTCTTAGGTAGTAATAGGACTTTTTTTCTACTTACCAACTTTATGTCGATTTTATAAACAATTTTTTTTACTATGGTCAGCCGTTCAGCGTGAACCTGATGATATTTTTTTAAATCATAAAATAACTTTATGTCAATTTTTATCATTGAAATTGCAACAAAAAAGTACTCATCTTATCCTCTCATGAGCTGCTATTTTTGGGAGAACTAAAATCTGTATTACAAAAGTAATGATTTCCAAGAATTCTTTTATAAAGAAAAATCAATTTCTCTTTTATATTTTTTGAAAATAATTTATGTATATGCCAAAAACTTCTTTTAGAGAAAGCACTACTTTAGAAACAAAAGTTATGAGAGGAGATATTTAAAATTGTACTTTCCTTCAATGCTAATTTGAAAGGACAATATAAATTAATGAAGGCGTTGAAGACCTTGAAATTGATTTTACAGCACAGATGTATTTTCAAGATTTAATAAATTCTAAACTAAACATATTACGCCAAGCAGCAATTAATTTGAGAGAAATGCAGTCCACCATCTATAGAATTGTATCAATCATCAAAGATAATTATTAAAGCAGTTTGATTAGTTTATATTTCCTGCTAGAACCTGCTTGTTTCAGAACTTGTGGAGGCGGATTAGTTGACCTTGGCATTTAGGCCACTCGGACTAGTGCATTTGCTACCACCACATTTAACCTGTTCTAACTCTCCTCCTCTTTACAATTCCACAAACTATTGATCCAATTAAACCAAAACTAACAGTCAATTCAGCTTTGTGTTTCACTCAGTTTTTTTTTTATTACTTTGGTTTAAAGTTGTTCATAACTTGAAAGTTTTTAAAAAATAATCAATAAGGTGATTTTTAATTTGTATTAAAAAAAATTATTTAGTATTTCTAATAGAATTGTAAAGATGATGAAAAAATATAATTTCTCACATTAAATGTTTTGAGGGCATGTGACATCTGATATTATTTTATGATTTGTGTGTAGGTGAATGTTTATAAGCACTCTGCAAAGACGCCATAATTCTCAAAAGTTGATAGACTTTAATGAAACTTGTCAGATATTAAGTTCGTGGTGAAAAATAAAACATTTTATCCTTCATAGCACTTTGTGTCAAGGAGAGAAATTCTCACTCTTCTAGTAATTCTAAAACTTTAATTTTCATATTTAATTTTACCATAATACAATATTACAGAATATAACCTTATTAATTTGACTTTTTGGTACTCTATAGAATAATTTTAAGCTTAGATTTAACAAATAAGAATAAATAGAAGGACTGTCATTGTGGGATAAACAACCAATGGTTATTACTGACTCCATTATGCCAGATGTCAAAGTCATTTAAACTTTTTGTAAGATAAAATATCTCACCTAAAAAGTCTTGAAGACTCTTATTACAATTTTTCAGTTCATATTGTTTGAAGTGCATCTTTGATTACATTTAAATCACAGTTCAGGAAGTATTAATCAGTTAATTCAGTCGATGGTTGGTTATTTTTGATAATTGGTTTTCTACTTTCAGGATCCGTTACTACTTTGTCACGACCCAGAATTGTATTATTGCACAAGATGATATAAATGGATTTGTTCTTAGTTTAAAAAAAAATAAAACACTTCGAAGCTGACTATTTTCTTTCAAAAGAAATAAATCCTTATTTTCTTAGCTAACTATTGAACTAACTTAACTTATTTTTCAGCTAATTGGCTAGTTTATTAGGTCACGAGCTAATAATCATGGTCAATTTTAAAATATTAGACCCTATTAAATGAAATAATCCATTCTTGATGGATCCATTATAGAAAGTACAAGCTCTGAGTTAAATTGAAAAATTCCAAATGAGATAACAAATTGATATATTAACACATTATACAAAAGTACAATGTTAATTATAATTATATGCTATTATAATTATATATATAAATATATATCAAAGTTGAATTGAAGAGCACCTTTTCATTACTAACATTTACGAGTAAAACTATAAATTCTAATCAAAATAACAGTAAATTGAGCTTTCAGCGCATATCTCAAGCATTTAATCTAGTGTCGTAAACATGTTAATTTCTGTTGTCCAATGCATTTCATTTCTAGTTAAGTATTTCAAAACTCTTTTACAACCGATGCATTTATCTGAGAAATAAGGTTCATTATTCATAAACCTAAAAAATAAAGTAATTTTTATGTCAAGTGTTTCATTCATATTTTAATGGTTGAATACAAAACGCTAAAAGAAAGGGTAAGTTAATGAAAGATATTTTAGAAAAAGAACAATTTTATGAAACAGAGAGGGGTGGAAAAGAATAATGAATAATTAAAATAGAAATCTATGGTATAAAATTATAAAAAATCTGTAAGATCCTTGAATATGAAAAAATAGTCACTAGCATGAGGTAGATTAGAAAATCTTATATGCGCGTAATCCTTAATGGAATTTGGGTCGATCTATAATATTCTATGTTTAGTTTAACAATACCTAGTTGAAGATGATGTAAGAATTTCATAGAAATTTTAACTAACATCTGTACCACTTCTAATCTATAAAATAAATACTATTTAATCTGTACTGAATTAAAGAACTACATGTTATTTAGTTAGATCATAAAATGCATTAATACATGCATTAACCTGGGATTAACGTTGGAAAAAAAGACACGAAAATTGATTATTCGAAGTCACGAATAGTGACCTAATCGTTTTGTAATGTGTTACAGCCTCAGTGTTCGTAACGTTTGCAAAATTCAGGTGTGAAGTAGGAGGAAAGAGTACGTTCATGCATGGCCGCTTACTGCTTGTCGCAGAGACACTAAGCGACTTATGACAATAAAAATATATATTATTCAGTCATAGACAATACTGTAACATCTATCTTTCAGAGTTATGCAATATTATACTGTTAAAATTAAAATCGACATTTTTTTGAGTATTTACTTATTTACATTTTTGTTTAATAATCTTCATGTTAGGTTGTTAAACATCGAAACAATTTCGTAAAGATTTGAAAGACTTTGAGCTTTTGAAATCCGGTTTTACTTGATCTAGAGACAGTTTCAATTCTTCATCAAAGGACCACTTACGACTGCCCCATACAGTGTTGTCATACCTAGTAGTTACCATACCTAATAGTTATCTATGCTGGAACAACATCAATTTTTACGACCGTTCCACAACCAGTCAGTCCAGACCACTCAGCATACAAACCCTTTCTACCAACAGTTTCAGCATCATAGCAACAGGAATATTCCTACTTCCCACTCAGTCGAAATATCATGACAATGCCACACCTCAAGTGAACAGTTAAAATCAACTAAAATGAAATACTTGTATGCTGGATATTTATTTTTTCATATATTTACCAAATGGTTAAAGATAAATAAAATCATAAGATATTTCATTGTTTTAACCTAATAATATAAATAGAAAAATTACTTAATAACAGCAGTAAATAAAATTTAGAAATAATGCAATATACATTTTTTTTTAGAGTTAAGAATTTATCCGATATTTGAATTGTACTGAATTAATTCGTTATAAATAAGGATATCATTATAATGAGGATAGTGCGGTGCACAATGAGAAGAGGGAGTTATATTTCATTTTGGGAAGGAACGAGTAGAGAAGAGATGGATATAATGGGATCATTAGTGGAAGAGCCCCGAGGGAAATCGTCAGGCTGGCATTAAGCTTAATAGATCATTAGGAACGTCAGAGGGCCAACTGCCACCTGATGATCGCCCTAGTCAGGGAGTCCGTGTAGGCGTTAGGGGAAAAGTCAAAACTAATCAGCGATTTTCAAGTCATATACGAATGACACCAACTAATCAACTCTGATCATTGACTTCAAAAATTCCACATCAATATATATATATATATATATATGGCTAATAAAACCAATTAGTAAAAACTTATTGATTAATATAATTAATGTTAGGAAGTTAAATTATTTAATTAATTAAAATAATGTTTAACACAAACATTATTTATGCAGATCCCTCAAAGTACATATGTGATGTAGATGTATATTCAACGTAAATTGGTTCATGTTTATATTCGAGGTAAATTGTGAATGTACGGCATTTATTCGTACATTATTATAATTATTTGTGAATGTATGGCATTTCGAATATATATGGTTTATATCTTTCTTTAATCCGTTCTTTATGTAATTATAAATACAAATCATATAATTAATAAGTCAGAGGTTATTATATAACATAAATCACAAGCATGAAACAGTACATAACACCAATAAATCAATTTTCAAGCATAATACTCAGATAAACGTCGACAAAGATTTACTTCAATATTTCGACACACCCAAAAGTTCAAACAAGTAGACAACAATTAGATATACAAGTTCAAAAATAGTAGATATTCAAGTTGTAGGAGTATAAGGCAAGCCAAGACTGGACCCTGCACTAAGAAATTCAAGAGCTCCAGTCTTGCCAACAGCTGTGAAGGGGGAAAAAAAGAAAAGGAAAAGAAGAAAAAGAAATATATATACAACATGAAATGAATAAATAAGAAGTATACTACATTTATAAATAAAAAGAAAAATAAAGATACTTAAAATTAAAAGCAATTAGATCAAGAAGGAAATGAGTTTTACAATAAATTGCAAACAAAATTTTCTGAAAAACGCTGATTAGAGAAGTCTCAAGGAAGACAAATATGGGCCTTGTCTTCTCAGAAGTACTTAAAATAACATTGGTGGGGTTGTCAGGAACTATTTGAGGTTGTAGACAATGATCTGAATGATATGTAGTTCTTGTTTTTCTTTACTTTATATTTTCTTTTTTTGTCAATGTAAATAAAAATGGTGTAGTAAAATAATTTGAAAACTTCTGTAAAATACATAAATTTGGACTATTTCGTAAGCATACATAGTTCTTGATGATACTACCAATGTTCTTGTGATAACTTCTGACAAGACCCTTATATTTGATTCCTTGTAGACAGAACGACTCCAGAAGTCAGACTCATTGGAATTCTTTTGCTACAAACCTATTCTAAATGTCTCCCTTCTCCTTATTCTTCTTTTTGTATTATTTGTACTTGTCTTCATTTTATACTTTTATTTATTTATATTTTATTTAATTGTTAAATTTTTCTAATAGATGGTTACAAATGATGGATGAGGTAGAGGAGGAAGAAGAAGGTATAAGAAAAACTCCTGATCAAGAGTGCCCGGTTTGTGAGCAAGGTGAAAAAAGTGGCAGAGAGATCGTTCCTGGATTGTGCTGGGTTGAAGTGGTACTTATATATAAGTATAATATATTATTATATTAATTATATATAACTTATATATAATTATATTAATATATTATACTTAATATAAGTATACTTATATATATACTTAGTATATATATATATATATATATATATATATATATAAGTGGTATTTATATATATACGAAGCATGGTGTTTTATAATAGAAAAACTTAACAAACGATTAAAAAAAAAGAACATGGAGAAAAACAACAAAAACATGAGCTCTTTTTGGCTGGCAAACAGCAACTCACGATGTTTATCGACCATCTAACAAAATAGAACTAGAGTAAATTGTGACTGATTCAGTTTTCAGGTTCAAATTAAACTCTCATCTGAAGTTACGTACTTTATTTAAATCATTTTTTGCAGACAGAAGTAAAGATTTTATGAATAAGAAAAACTAGGAACTCTGACATTACCGTGGTATTAGCAATGTTATCAGAACTAAACTTTCCAGTGAATTGAAAAATATAATGATAAGTTGAAGTAGGAATAATTAAACTGTATAAGTTTAATGGAAGAGTTAGTACTATATGAACAATATTAATCCTTCAGCAGTGTAAATATTCATAGTTCTTTTTTTTAATAAATTCTTATTTCTGCCTTTGAAATGAGATTGAGTCTACTAAGACCATTTGAAAAAAAAATTAATTTCTTTGTCAAAGCCGCTATAAAAATCCACTCCCTCAACGTCTCACCTACACACAGTAACCAGTCCACTGACTAGCTCAAAGGTAGCGGGTTTCAAGGTAACTGGACCGTAAATGCATATATCAATTTCAGATATCTATTTTCAGACTGAACCAAGTAGGTGCAGTTACAAGGACTATCACTTATAATCTTTTGATTACTTCCTTTATTCAAAATTTACAGAATTTAACTGTTTTTATATTTCTGCATGCAGTGGTCGCACGGGCTGAATCTTCATTTGGCTTTCAAGAACTCTGTTTATTGAATATCTTTAAAGAACTAGTTTCGATGTGTCATTTTAACATGCTTACTACCTCCCCTCACTTCTTCTCTCTCTCTCTCTCCTCTCTCTCTCTCTCTCTTCTCATCCTGACTCTCTCGGGGAGAGAAATCACAGACATAAGGTAGAGGAGCAGAAATCACACCGACCTAAAATATAAAATCTAATGATACTTAATACAAGTAAACACTAAATTCTAATATTGTAGGGTAAAAAGATAATGAAATGGTATCCTCATATAACAATTTAATCGTATAAACAACGCGTTTCGAACACGTAGTGAGTGTTCTTCCTCAGGCATTAACTAAAAAATACAATGTCATCAGAGAGTTATTTATAGTACAAAGTAAATATTGTACAAAAGTTGTTTTATTTCTATACAAATAGAGTTGGCAAAAGAAAAATCATAGCACAATGTAAACAATGTTTTAGGGAAGAACTTTTTTTTCTTTAAAAGAAACGATTGAAGAAGGAATGCACAGAGAATAAAGTACAGCTGCTTTGAGTTTGTTAGAAATAAACTTAGCATATACAGGTATGAATAAACTTACAGCACACGTGTTTCAAGTATTGAGACAAAAGATCTGCTAAATATTAAAGTTGTCTCATTGACTTAAAGAATTCTGTGATCAGAGCCGAGGTGGTATTTATCAGATACGCGATGTAGATAATCAAGTCTACTCATAATTGGTTACATCACAGAGTAGGAAGTCTCTGCACGACTCATGCGTGCCCATCCTTGTTAGTATTCGACATAATTCCTCTGCTCTAGAAAGTAAGCATTCACAAGGAAAGTGAAAACCCCTCTTGCCACATATATATTGTATACAACATTGACTGACTAAATTTAGTATCGACTGAAAACTTTTCTGAGCGTTCCATTTCTACGAAATACCAGGCATATTAGAATAATTAAATTTAAAAATGAATTTTTTATGACTGAAATAAAAATTTCTTATTAGAAATAAATAGAATAGTCTCCTTGGAAGTTATGCTTGCTTCGGTCAGGCATCCGGGTGTGTCCCAAGGGCACCTTCCACTCGGGAAGTGACGTAAACATTATCTGAAACTATGTTCAATCAAGTTAAACGGTTCAGTCTAAAAAAAATCTTCCTTAATAGGAAGGCTTTTGGAAGTTCAAATAAAAACTTCCTTTTCCAAATAATCATTTAATTCAAAATATAAACAAATGTTGATTAGATCGTTAAAATCCCGCTAAATCTCTTGTTCCCCTCACTTGAAAGTTTAGCCGTTGTTGTTTGTACAGTATGTTATTTCTAAACTACCCGAATATTACTACTACAATTGTAACAGTAAAGTTATACAAAATTAGATCTGTTTTATATTTATCACTTTGAAAGCTGTGAAGTCAACTGATTTACACTCTCATAAAAAAGTTCTTCATAACTTCTGAAAAATTATTTCCATCTGACAAATATCAATTTATGAGAAAAATTTCCAAACAATTAATTTGAATGAGGCTTTGTGGAAATGTTGCAAAAAGTTTGGAAGGAACTTGTGTTAGAGAGCAAACAATAGAAGTTAAGCTGTGTGTGGTAGGCGGCTTTCAGAGCACATCAAACTGTATTGTTTCTCAGAGAACCAACACAAGTCAATGCCTCTCAATCATTCACTCTCTCCTGCTCCACTTCTCTCCCATATTTTGCACTTCAAAGATTTTTTACGATTTTTTATCGTATTTTTTTCGATATTTTTAAATACCATATATTATAAAAGAATTAAAAAAAAATGTTACAATCTTTAAGTCTACTTATTTCTCTTTCATTCCTTACAAATCTCTCTCTCACTCCCTCTCTCACTCTCTCTCTCTCTCTCTCTCTCTCTCTACTATCTAACACACACACATACACACACACGCACACACACACACACACACACACACACACACACACACACACACACAAATACTCTCTCGTATTATATAAAATTGTAGAGATTAATAACAACATTTTGTTTAAGAAAAAGATAAGCAGTTTGGTTCATTAATGAGTAACAAACATCCTTCTTACTTAAGACAATTTTTACTTTACTCATTAAGCATTATCAGAGCTCTGTGTCCTGAAAATACAAACCCTGAAAGTATTTGCCGTACTTTCATTCATTAAGATATATAATACTTTTATAGTATTAAATGCCAGTCTACCATTTTCCACACATCAGGCCTCTTAATCGTAATGGTTTATGTCTTGTAAGTAAATTTATTGTATTAATTTCTACAATTGGCCTATATAATGAATACTGTCGAAAGCTATATTCCTACATTGTTAATATAAGGCTTTTTAGTGATTACATTAGTACTATAGCATTTATAGTACCAGACTACCGAAGTTAGGCGAAATTGGTTAAAGTAGACACCTGGATTGGTAACACCAAATTGTCTTAACACTTTCGGCCACGCGATGCTTCAATGGTAATGGTGTGGAATTATAAATGGGTCACACTTTTGCACACTCATTGTGAAATGTGTGAAGCCCTTAGTGTGGGCATCGGACAAAAAGCATAAATAATTCTTTGGCATTATTGACATAACATCTAACAACTATAGATCTTTAGTAGTCTGCATAGCAACTAAAACAGAAAACTAAACAAAAGACTGAAACTGTTCCTTCTGTTTTGTCATTTCTTCGACCGATGTGTGATTGGTAAATCCTTGAATTTCTAAACATGTTTAGTAAACATCAGGGAGTGGTGAGTGATACTTACTCCTGCTTTAGTTATTGTTCTATTATGTAGATATTATACATAGAAACCGTGCATCAAATTCTTTATAGGTCATCAGGGAATACTTATGAAAGGTTATGTCTTTTTCTTTTTTTTTGGTTAGGAGGTGAAATGCATTTACGAACATTGTACTGGGCTCCCAGTAAACCAGACGACCAACTAAAACACCCCCTTTTCTTCTTGGACACTAGCCTGTTACTAAAACACCCCCTTTTCTTCTTGGACACTAGCCTGTTACTAAAACACCCCCTTTTCTTCTTGGACACTAGCCTGTTACTAAAACACCTCCTTTTCTTCTTGGACACTAGCCTGTTACTAAAACACCCCCTTTTCTTCTTGGACACTAGCCTGTTACTAAAACACCTCCTTTTCTTCTTGGACACTAGCCTGTTACTAAAACACCCGCTTTTCTTCTTGGACACTAGCCTGTTACTAAACACCCCCTTTTCTTCTTGGACACTAGCCTATTACTAAAACACCCGCTTTTCTTCTTGGACACTAGCCTGTTACTAAAACACCCCCTTTTCTTCTTGGACACTAGCCTGTTACTAAAATACCCCCTTATCTTCTTGGACACTAGCCTGTTACTAAAACACCTCCTTTTCTTCTTGGACACTAGTCTGTTACTAAAACACCCCCTTTTCTTCTTGGACTCTAGCCTGTTACTGTTTCCCACATTACCTCAGGCTAGGCCAATCATTCCCTTACGAAAGGCATCCTTGGATTTAGAATCAGTTATTCTCTTCTAGGAGTCTCTTTTTTCTAGAAAAGACATTTTTGACTAGCCGGTCTACATTTTCCACACATCAGCCCTCTCAATCGTTTTGGTTTATGTCTTGTAAGTAAATTTATTTATTAATTTCTACAATTGGCCTAAATAATGAATACTGTCGAAAGGTATATTTCTTACATTAAACGTTAATGTAAGGCTCTTTAGTGATTACAATAGCAGAGTATTCTTAGGAGGTTTTTTTTCACTCAACTGGTGAGAAGGGTCACTGGTCTAATGACAGAACAGTGTCGCCTAATGCTGGGACAGTGTCACGACAGTCGACCATTACTGGCTAAAGCAATACTGCCTTGCCTTCTGCCTTCACTCCTGCGATATCTCCAGCTTCAAATCTCTTCACCAAGCCATTGTATTCATCAATCCAATGGTAACCAATTCAAAAATTAATCTTTACAGAAAAAAATATCTTTTTCACAATAAATAATGGTTTACATTAGAAAATGAATACATTTGAAAAGAGTAAAATGAATGTTTTAGACAGTCTTTGAAAATGACTTCGTATTTCAATAGTAGTAGCATACAAATTGTACAATTGTAGTACAAATTGTAGCATACAATACAGTTACATACAAATCATTTGATTTGTTGATGATTCATACAAAATAAGGGGACCAACCACGGCACGTAAGATAAATTTACTTGAAATAGGAAAGCTTGACATAACATACAACAAGTTCTGTTGATGATCATTTACTGTAAGCTTATCATTGGTAAATAAAAAAATGTCAGTTAAAAATGTCAGAACTAACAGTAGATAGCAGCTGTGTTTTTGGTCTATAGTCAGAGTTTTTCTCCATGACTTGATGCAGAAGGAAACAAGTTAATGTGATTTCGACCGAATAAATAATTTAAGGTCTGCAACAATTTTGAACGAAATTAGCATTTTTTGCTTATCATTGACAGTCAAAGCTTCTACCGTTTTCAGCGATATATATTGAGTGACCAAAATTCCTGATAAAGACTTGCATTTAAAGATGTTGTTTTCTTGAGTATTAAATCATCATCTCTAAGGGGTAAATTTCTTTGTCCTTTTAATTTAAAAGGGCTTGTAAGGGGAAAAGAAATGGCAATATTAAATCCCACTATTTTAGCTCAGACCCCACTAGAAATATTCCATGCCAGCCTGGTAGAGCTGCAGTGCTGGTTATCAGTACAACTCATGTATGAGTACAAGTAAAAGATAGATGCTTTTCCTTTTCTTACATTATAAGAGTGAAAAAAATTACACTTCTTTTCTTCTAAGCATTAAATAATGAGTTAACTTATAGGGGAGCTCTGAAATCATATTACACCTTATCACTCACGGTAACACTATCCGTGGTTATGTAACATCAATGAATGAAATATATATATTATCATCAAGAAAACGACGATCCACAAAGTACAACAAACGTGTCAAAATAAACTTTACGTACACAGTAAATAGAAAAACAGATTTACAGTCGCTAATTTTCGGTTTAACCGTCATCAGGAGAGAAGAGATAGGAACACCAAGCGCACTGCAAAACGCCAGTTAGAGACCAACAGTGTTGGCACAAGAGTGCCCGGTTCAAGAGAAGTAAGTAAAATAAACTAAGAAAGTGAAGAGCTGAAGAATAACATAATTAATATCGTATTGTGAAGATAAATAATAAGGGAATAAGGAATTATAAATATTACAACATATACAAATAAATTATATTTTAAAACTAATAAAAACCTAAGTAGTATAAATAATAAAATGTTATATTTTGTTAACGTTTTATTTTGTTATTTATACTATTTAAGTTTTTATTAATTTTAACACATAATTTATTGTTATATTTTGTAATGTTTATAGTACATCATTCCCTTATTAATTATTTTCACATTACCATATTTTATTCTTTTATTGCCATAACTTTCTTAATTTATTTTCATTACTTCTCTTGAACCGAGCACGCTTGTGCCAACAACTGTTGGTCTCTAACTGGCGCTTCGCAAGTGCGCTTGGTGTCCCAAAGTATATATATATGGGCGCTGTGACTTACTTATAGCTAAACATGCTAATTCCCATGACCTCTCTTTCAATGTTTGTTTCAGGGTACAAATCCCCGAGTCTAATTCCCGTGTCACCCTTAGAGCTTCTGAAGAGGCATTCATTTGCCTCTATCCTCCTGGATAGGCATTTGCTATCCACCTGGTCTTAACCTCTACCGTTAATTATTATTATAATTATTATTATTTTTTCCCTCATTGTTTATACTTTTTTTTTAATTTTATTTGCATTCTTATTGTTATCTTCATTATTATTTCGTATTAAATATTTTTTATCTTGTTTTATAAATAAATATTGAAGGGATTTCTATTTTTTCTCTCCTCTGCTGGGGGGCAGCATAGCGGTGGTTCCATGAGTTACTCTGGAGTCCAGTAGTAGTTTGCTTCTCAACGCGATTACTTCGCACTTCTTCCCGATGACGACGGATGTCGAAATATCGATATGAGTTCTTTAGTGACTTTCTGTGTTCTTTCCTATGTGTTAAAGTTTATATATATATATATATATAAACAATGATCAAACCACAATAAGAAAATGGGAAAACAAGACTAAGATTTTTCAACCGTAACAAGCGGTCTTCGTCAGAGTCAAAAACCCAACTGTTGGGTTGTCAGTTGGGTTATTGACTCTGGCGAAGACCGCTTGTTACGGTTGAAAGATCTTAGTCTTGTTTTCCCATTTCTTATTGTGGTTTGATCATTGATTGTTATTTCACGTGTTTATGTGAAATCTTTATATATATATATATATATATATATATAATGAAATATTGGTAAAAAATTATCTTCTGTATTCTGGCATGTAAATATACATAACAGTATTGACCATAGCAGGCAATCCACCGCATGAGCTGATATGTGCCCTGGAAGACAATGAAGGGTCCACGCACAGGCGATGGCTAGTAAAATGAATATATCGCCAGTTAATACGTCAAACCAGTGGCCCTTCTACTCATTGTATCACAGCTTTAACTATGATCTCATTCCTTCACCATCTATAATCTGAATTACAGCTAGCTAGTAAATCTTACAGTATACGACTTATTTTATAGGTATAAATTACTGCGTTCGTAACCTTCAGAAGTTATTTAATTTAAGGACGTAGAAGAAATAAATGACTTTGACTGAAAGTTTTGCGAACAAACCAAAGAAGATGAAGAAGGACCCAATGGCTGACTCAATACTGGCCTTTCAGTGGTAGTCAAGGCCAGTCGGCTGAGGAGCGGTCGCCCTTTCACCTTACCATCTCCCTCTCAACTCTGACTCTGCCTTATTTCTCATCAAAAACGCATATTAGTTTAGTAAGCTCAATATCTGGTTATTTAGTAAATTAAGCTTCTTCGATTCCTTAAACAAACTATCTAATGAAATAAATATTAATGCCCCTCTTTGTCTTCGTTAAAACTGCTATAGGTATATTGCTTGCACACTTCTTTATATTTCTACTTTTCTTTTTATTATCAAGGTGCTTAACTCGCTGTTATGCTGAATCCAGGATGGATATTTGTTTCAAAGAACCATCAGATCCATAAAGAAGACTGTATATATTAGTCAAACGTAATAGAAGCATTAAGAAAAAAATATTAATATCTACAGAATACAGGTCGCTTTTATTTAATATGTAACATTTTAGAACAATATATTTAAATTTTAATCAAACTTTTACTGTCTCCAGATTTACTTGGCTACCTTACATAAGGTACAAAATATAACACGATCTATATAGAAATATTTGTTTAATTGCAAAAGAGAAATATGTTGTTAAACTACACTGTAATATGATAGATCAAAGATAAAGAAGGTCATAAAAGGTAATAAACAAAATAAGTAGAACAATTTTTTTTAATGTTGAATGATTAATTATAAAAGATGTCCTAGAAAGCATTTTCTGTCTTTTGGTTAAGAGTGGTGATAAGCAGTATACATTTACTCGAAAGGTTTCGGCTTTCTCCTTCGCATAACTAGCACTGGTAAGAACTAAGAGTGTCATAACTCCTTGGCCATGTTGGTTAACTTTGTTTGAATAAAGAAATAAGCGATGGCATAACAACATATATCAATCGATTTTTTCCCAAATTTTACAGCAGCCGCATAAAGAAAGAATGTGATATAATAAAATTATCAATTTTATGATAACAATTTCAATATCTACATTGTAACTTCCACAAAATATTTATTGTAATTTATCTTTTCAACGTGTGATTATTATGTTGTGGTACAAGATATAATGTCAGACTTATCTCTTTACTCTTCATAAAAAGTTAATGAAATACGGAAAATGGTTGAATCATGTTTATATACTACAGGTTTTTTGTTAAGATTGACTAAAAATATAGAGACTTAAGAAGCTTTGAAGGATAAGCTTAAGAGATTACATCATTTTAAAATACAAATACAATCATGTATTTTATTTTAATAATGAAATACATCATTGTATTTCGTGTTATGGTCAATTGTTATGGATAATTGTTGCCAATTCTTTTTCGAAATGGAGTATTGCTTGCAGGCAATTACTAACCCCAACCATTTTTTTTAACTATTTTTCTTCATTTACAATTTCACGAATAAAAAGGAATGTATTAATATGATTTTATTATTTTTAATTAGCAGAAGGACTAGTTGTAGTTGATAAAATACGAAATTTTATCAACATGGATAGAATTTTTGAAGAAGTATTTCTCATTCCACCCTGAATTGATGTATATTTGAAAATAAATGAAAACTGTAAGTTGCACAAATTTACTTGATTGTATTTTGACTGAAGTTAGTAAAAGTGTTCTATCAGATATATACTTTGAAATATAAGATTATGTTTAAATGTGAGTCATACATGTAAGTAAAGGCGTAGTTGAAAGCCGAATCGGGTTAGTCAAGTGGAGTATGACAGGAAGAATGTTAATAAGCGGACTGACGTTGGAGGGATGTTCCACTTGAAATGGGGTTGAGTGGGCGGTGGTGGGACGAGAGGCGTCCTGTGTCAAAGACCGCAGCCTCTGTGGTGTACCAGACTTGTGCTTTGCAACAAACCGCCTCCCACTTACTCTTACAGCAGTCACACAGCAGAGTGAAGCCACGCCGCCAAAGCACCAGCTTTGGCTTCTTTATGCTTCACCTGTTCTATTCTTGACTGAATCTGCCCTAAATAACTAAGCAAATCTACAAAACACAACGATTTGAAATGTAATCATTCCTTTGGCACTAATTTCCTCCTAAATTCTACTCAATTAACTGACATGTTTCCATTATTTCCTGTTATGAAGTTTCAAAATAGGTTAAAGATTACTTTAAACCTACGTTCTATATATTATTCTTCTTTCACTTCTCCTATTCTAATCTATTCCATATATTGTTTACTATTAATCTTCTAGTTTTAAACTCATGAGACCAGTAATCTCAAATTTAAAGCAAAGGAAAGCAATAAAGGAAAAAGAACTGGGCAGTGAGAAATCGAGTGACAAAATTGTCTAAACAATAAGAAATGCATCTTAATTATTGTTAGATAGATTATGGAAACGTATGATGAGCCCCTTAGTATTTCAATTCTTAATTTATTTTATTTTTGCCAGCAGGTATAAATTTAAAAGTGGCATGCAAGCCATCTGTAATGAAGGAAGGTTCAGTAGTTAACTTAAGGTTTCTCAAAGCCTTCCTTGAATATTTGTGGTACTAGAAGAAAATAAGAAAAAAAACATTTATGTAATAAACTATGAAAAATCAATTATAGAACCCTATGATTACTTTCAGTCAGTAGAAGGTTGCTAAGAGTCGTTGGTGTCGAATTTACATTCGAATCGGAAGTTTTCCATATCCTGGTTTAGCAATGCCAGCCACTCGGGAATAATTACTTAGTTATACTAGTCACATTTCCTATAGGCCATAATGTCCGAAACATTGATTCGAAACTTGATTTCTTAAAAGTAATACATTTTGTGTAATGGCAGAAATTGCTGAGCTTAACATATTACAAACATCAGTATGATCTGCGTAACGAATCATAATTATGAATATAAAAAATCTTGCTTTTTTCATAACAAGAGCAGTTGATCTCTCGACGGCTATCTTGGTGCATTTGTCAGAGGAGGTTACATTTAAATTAATTGGACGATTTATTTAAAATTTACTTGAAAAAGTGAGTTCTACGTACAAAAAGTAAGGATTGGATAAGGGAATCTATAATAATTGTCCAAAGACATAACCAACATACAATAATGATTGAAAAAATGAAATCTGAACAGTGGCCTTACAAAAAGGTTTTAAGGAAGAAGGAAATGCAACTAATCGTTCTATATTTCTATCAAACGACTTAAAAGGAAAAGTGGCTAAATAGTTATAATATACATTTCAAAACTAGTTGTTAAATAAGAAAGTTAATTATATTAAAGATAAAGAAAATGTAGCCACCTTGTGAATGAGTGGGGGAAGTGGAAAGGACAAGCAGGAAGAAAAGCGCTGTCCATGGCAGAGGACTCTGCAGCTGCGGGACAGGAAGGGGCCTCATGGCCCGTGCACACTAACACTATCACTTAGCACACCGCACCGTGTCGACTAGACGAGGTGCATGCCGCACGACTTGCTCTGACTGACTGACGCTCCCACCTTTCTAACGGCAACTCCCTCCTTCTCCAGTTCTCCTCCAGGATTCCCTCATTTTAGAATAGTTGCTCCATCAACTTTCCATTTCAAATCTGCCTCAGTCAGACTCAATCTGTCATTAGTTTTACCGCTTTAACTACTATTTTTTGATAGCTAATAAAGATGTAATCTTCAGGACATTCTAAACTTGATTTATAATCTTCTCCTGCGTTGCAAAACGATTGTATTTTCACCCAAAATCTTTTCATATAAGAGAGAATACTAACAAATATAGGCTACAGCTCACCTTGCTCCATGGCTGACTATGTTTTCAAATATCATTAAACTATCTTAAATTTCCTGCCATGTTACACGAGGATGAACATATTATTTGATCTTCGACTGCTAAAATTTGTTGATGATTTCAATCTCTGGTCCTGTCTCGATTTAAACAAAACTTACTTTGTTAAAACATTTAGCTTAAATGTATTGGAACCGGAGTAACTTGTTGTCTAGTAGTAAAGATATATGGGAATACATCTAAAATAATATTAGATAATGAAACTTTAATTGAATCTTATAGTCTGGACGGACTTCGTTTTGTAAATTTACTCCTAATTCCTAAAAGTCCCGCAAAATTGGATCATAAGTGGTATTGTCGGTTAATGGCTTACTCTTAGGTTTTTTCTCTTCCACTTAACTTTATTTTCGTTCTCCTCAGTCACTTTCCCTTTTTCTTTGCTACTCCTCGCCATAGATCTTAGAAGTAAAATATATTTCTTTTGTCCATTACATCATGTTTTCGATCTTACCTCTTGTTCGATTTTGTAACATAAACATTTATTTAATTCTTGATATTTCCATGGAAAGAAAAATTAACTTTATATATTTTAAGCCTTATTCATCTGCATACAAAAGTAGAGAGGAAACCAAAACTGCGTTACTTAAATGGTAGTTCTGCTTTACTTGAGGTAAGTTTAATTTGGAAAATCAGAACATACAAAAATTAGTGACACCTGTTACTCCAATAACACCAATGATATCACTGTGACTGCCAAAGGTGTTCATAGCAGGCAACGTGAAGTGCATGTGGTATACCATGACGAGTGAATCATTCTTGAGGTTCAGTTCTTAAATTCCAATAAATTATAATTCCTCTCAACACACGAATTGGTTATAGAATTTTTAAAAAGAATATTTGAGAATAAAACACTGATTATATTTTATGATTCTGTATGTAATCACCATGAATAGAAATATTTATAAATAAAGTGAGAGACACCATTCTCTCTGAAATTATTCTTTTAAGTACTGAGGGAGTCTGTTTTCAAATATATACATTTATATTTTTTTAATTTAAAACATTAATTAATACAAATAAGCAGTTCAGGAATAAAATGGTTTGTTCTGCTTTTGCTATAACTAAACGTATTAGTGAATACGTTTCTCCTAGACATCAAAAATAAGGAAACAATATCTTCATTCCTACAATTTCAGTGATTTCTGAGTGACAATCCTTTCTCGTCCCTTAGAGGCAGGATTGTGGAATTGGATTATTCAACTCTGGGCACATGTTCCTTCTTGTATTCAATTTCTATGGATCATAACGACAAACTCAGCCTCTATAGTATTCAAGCCATTTCAGCGTAAAAAGAAATGATCAAAATTATGAAAAACTTTCTTGCAAACAGCTAGCATCGTTGAATAATATAAAATAAATTCTGTTGTAATTAAATTATAAAATATTATTGAATAATGAATAAAACATTCTATTCCTTTCAAAATCAACATTAACATTTACTTTACAGAATATTTATGGTGCCAAAAAGTAGTAGAAGAAATACTTTTGGATAAACAAATAATATGTTTTCAAAACAATCGACCCGAAAAGTTATACGAAACAACTATTTATTACTTTGACATCACAAATTTTTATACTAATGTAATGATACAATGGAGTTATGAGCAGAGAAATGTTTGCAAAACATCAGTTTGAAATGAAAAGGGAGAGAATAAAAGTTAGAGGTATTATAAGTGGTATAGCAAAAACCAGCACTGGAATACCTTGATCTAATTTTCAAGCAAGCGTATATATTGTATTTTGCTTTACTGCAGATAAAGTCTAGTAAACATGAAGAACTCAATTTCGGGGCAACATTTTTTAACTGTTATTTGTTTGTTTTTTACACAACAATTGATTCCTCAATTTCGATAGTGAATTGTCTATTTTTATAAACAGAACTCTTTCTGAACAACACTTGGATTGAACAAAAACACTATTAAATTTTGTTTTCAATAGTTATTCTTTTGAAAGTCCACTTTGTTCAACATTATTTACCAAATGTAGAGAATAACAATCATAAAAGGTTAAATTTTAATATTTGACGGATTCAGTTTTTTTTTAAATCCATTTATTTAGTATGCTCCATATATATATTACATGCAATCGAATCTATTTAACAATAAAATACACTACATTAAGATTAAATTAAACATTTCCTTATTTTAAATTAAACATTGAAATACACACTATCAGAGTTTTTGGAAGTCTATAAGGTCTATGAATTTTTTAAAATTTTGAAATAGTTGACTGTTTTGCACTGTCATACTATTTGCTGGAGGCCAGCAACAGCCGGTTATTATTGTGAATTTCATAAATCTTTGTCACTCTTGGTCAAAAATTGGGCAGCTGCAAAGTATATGGTTCCAAGTCTGTGGTGATACACCATCACAAGAACACCTGTCATTGTCTATGACATGGCATCTATTGAGGTGAGATTTAGTGTAAGCTCTATGTCGCACTTTTTCTTCTCTTTGATTGTAGGAAAAAACGTTATTGTATACGATCCTTTTAACGAGGATGACCATTCTTGTTCCCATCGTTATAATGATGCCTCATACAAAATCTTTTTAGCATACCCTCCCACTAGGAGCAAGGCTCCTCTATTGACTCTCCAAGTGTGTCATCCTGAGAAGCCTCTGATTCAGTTTATTTATGAGGATTTTTTTTTTTTCAAAATAATACCTGTGTGTATGTAAATAGTTAGATGGGTGAATATGTATTCAAAGTTTGGATATACTTAGCACGTTCAGTTTGATGGATAAGAATAATTTAATAAACTATATTATACTCAAAAATAAGTAATTATATTGTAGATGGTCTCTACAGTTTTGTAAATAATAATTCAAGTAAAATTCACTTTATGGCCCATTAAATGTTTTCAGAAACAATTTTGCTTCTTCTAAAATAAAATTTCTAAAAATTTATAATTTTTTAGTTATTAACAAACTGTCCTTTATCATTAACTGGAAAAAATGTTACTTTCACTAAAGGTAACGTTTAATACCTTTAGAATTATGAACAACTTTCTAGCAAACAACTAGCATCGTCGAATATAACAAAAAAAGGATAGTGTAATTACATAATCATTAAATAATAATAATATTATTATTGAAGATCTAATTGAAGTAGCTTTAAACTATAAACATGGGCTAACGGGATTATTCTAATTATTTTAAATAGACTTCTTTCTTTTTTAATTTTTAATGTTATTTTCCCTCCTTTGGTGTATGGTTCAACCACAATATTGGCAGGACCATTGAATATTGAATTCACATCACAATTCAATGATCTGTAGATCAGAGTTATCTTTGCTTTTTTTCTGATTCTACTTATTATCTTCTTCTAGTAAAAAAAAAGAAATCTGCAATGGCCTAAACTCAACTTTGCTACAAGTAAACATAATATAAATTTGCAGCAGTAATAACACTTTTTCAAATCTCTTTGGTGTTATTAAATAATCTCTGACAGAAGAACATGACTTTTGTTCCATAGCGAATTGATCTCATACGTAATAATTTTATCTATCAATATCTTGGATGCATTAATCTAAGGATAACAGCTTGGCTCGAAGTCTGAATTTAAAACCTTTAATTCTGATATTAAAGCATATTCACTGATTACAGGATCCTTACGATCTTTTGACTCCTTACTTTAAGAGGTTTTTAAAAATCAACGTTCAGTTTCACGCCTTCTTTTTGTCTTCTAATTTTTTTTTTAAATTGTTTCACTATTTTCAGATTATAAGTCTTTTTTTTTTAATTTTTAATGTTATTTTCCCCCTCTCCTGCCAACCACAATATTGGCAGAAACATTGAATATTGAATTCACATCACAATTCAATGATCTATCGATTAGATATATCTTTGCCTTTCTTCTGATTCTACGTATTATCTTCTTCTAGTAATTGGTAGTTGAAATCCTTTAGAAAAAATTTGACGAGTAAATCACTACAATTACATTAAATAACCAACCAAATAGCTTTCTATCTTGAAATAAAAATCTAAAGCTAATTAAACATGTGACTGTGGGAAAGTGAGAACATCTGGAAGTTTGTTTAGAAAGAAAAGAACCAAGTTGATTGGAAAGTAGTTTGTGATCAACAGATAAGGCGATTTACAACAGAATGTGGGCTTTCACCACTATGCAAGCCATTTCTGTTTACTTGAAAACTATATTATCGCATTTTTCGCTTTTCAATGGCTGTATAAAAACTATTTACAAATATTAACCAACTGTCTCAAAAGGTAATGATGAAATCTTACCAGATTTTTTTTTATTCAAGCTGGTAATTTAGACTGCATGAAACAGTCATACTACTTTGAAGAACTCTTCTCTTAGAATTTAAGAAACATGCATCAAATATAACAAAATAAATCCAAAAAAGTCTGGATAGGCCTACACTCAACTTTGCTACAAGTAAACATAATATTAAATGTCTAATATAAACATAATATAAATTTGGAGCAGTAATATCACTTTCCCAAAACGTAAGTGAAGATTTTGTGTTATGAAATAATCTCTTACAGGAGAACATGGCTTTTGTTCCATAGCCTCATTACATAGATCTCATACATGGCTATCTGTAACATTATATTGCCAGTGGATCCGTTACATTTAATCCTATTTATCTTTTATCCCTCTATATTGAAGACTTAAGTCAAGTTTACCCTCTAAGACTACCAAATATTTCTATTTTGCTTAAAAAATGTCAGAAATATGTAAGAAAAAATGTCAGGTCATCGAATCACCAAAGAATTAGCTTAAAATTAGTATTCGTTTAATATTAGAAATGTACATATATCTAAAAAAGGTAAATGTAAACAATTCGACTATAAGTTTATAACCTATATACTATAAGCTATTAGTTTTTATAGCTTTATTTCTATTTTCGGTAATTGAAATGTCACCAATATTTTTTTTACTACAAGTAAATATTGTGATCCTGAAAAAATTCGATCTCGAAATTTTGATGGATTTACATGTGTTGAGGTCCCTAAAGTTGTTTTATGAAATTTTTCCAATGGTGTCTGTATGTGTGTATATTGAAAGCTTGTGTACACACTACAATTTGCAATATTTGATGGATTATAGAAATATTTTACATAAAAATAGACCTCATGGTTTTAGATCAGAGTTTCCCAAAGTGGGCGGTAATGCAAAAAGGAGCGGGGATTCTATTTTCAGAAATTGAAAATGTTCATGCAATATAATTTCTAAATTTAAGTGAAAACACGACATGTAAACTTCTGGAAACAGTTTCTTAAAATTGTTTTGATAATTCATTTTTATGTTAAAAGTATATTCTCACCTAAGTTTCTTTTATTGTGTATTAATTCTTTTGCATAAATATGCTATGAAACAATACATTCATTGTATTCTAAACAAATATTTGATTAGTAATTATTTTAATTTAATTATTAAAATGTTACTCATTTGGTTATTTAGTTTTTAGTATTTAGAATCTGATTATTATTCAAGGGTGTTAAGTTATAGGTTTATGGACCCAAGGGGGCGGTCAGTCGAAAAAGTTTGGGAAACACTGGTTTATATGAACCCTATTGTTTGGGAGCAATTATGTATGATGGGAAAACACTTTTTAGGCCAAAATGTATTATTAGACATTTTTTTCCCCCTAAACTACTGAGTTTTGAATTTTTGGGATTATCATTGAAGCAACAAAAGCAATATTAAAAAATCCTCAGATTTGTAGAACAACTAGTCAAACTTTAATAAAATGTAAAAATTTTGACTTATGATTCAATCTCAAAGCTTGTGAAGACGACACAAGCCATGCCATTTGACAGATAAACATAAAATTACATCTAAAAACAGAGCAATATATGGGAGATGAGTTGAGAATTTTTTTTTTAAAATTACTTTAGCCAATGGAGCTTAATAACACATTTTCTGTCATCAGAAAATGTTTTTTTTTTTTAAGCTAAACGGCTTATTAATAAACAACGAAATATGTCCAAAAAAATTGAACAAAAAATCAGCAATTCATAAAAAAAGTCTTAAAATTTCAATTATCTCAAAGAGTAATTAAACTATAAAAACTGAATATTCATGTTGGACTAATGGATCACAAGCTAGCTGCACTTGTCGGATTGTTTACATTAACTTAGAAATTTGTTAAGTGAATCGACTGAAATGAAATTGATGGTTAGAGATTTACTAAAAAAATTTTGAAATAATTTAATGAATTAATATGAGATGTAAAAAGAAAAGAATTTGTATATATAATAAAATAAACGCTGATCAAACATATAATTTTTTCATAATCTTTCAATTTCTGATGATAAATTTGTCTCACTAAATTCTCTAATCAATATATATGTTTCACCTTTCAACAAAACTTAATATGAGATAAAGATTGAATTGTGGTAGGGTGGAGTGGGATTGTGTGATTACAAGGATAAGTGTTGGTTCTCTGAAGCGGAGAATTAGCTGTCTGGTAAACGATCAAGATTCTTGATTTTTATTGAAATAAACACTTGGTTTTACGAGTGTAAAATGTAATGAAATTTTAACATGGATTACATCATATTCACATCAAAAGTAACTTGAAAAATATAGATAAAATTATATCATAACAGAAGCTTACTATTCTGTCTTAGAGCTGGAGGAACTGTATTTAATAAATGTAACTGATTTGTTTTTGGATACGTTCTTCTCTCTCTCTCTCTCTCTCTCTCTCTCTCTCTCTCTCTCTCACTCACTCACTCACTCACTCACAATCACCGACACGCATATATATATAAAGATTTCACATAAACACGTGAAATAACAATCAATGATCAAACCACAATATGAAATGGGAAAACAAGACTAAGATCTTTCAACCGTAACAAGCAGTCTTCGTCAGAGTCAAAAACCCAACTGAGTTTTGGGTTCGTCAGATGGGTTTTTGACTCAACGAAAACCGCTTGTTACAGTTGAAAGATCTTAGTCTTGTTTTCCAATTTCATATTGTGATTATATATATATATATATATATATATATATACTTTTACGATGAAACACGATCTGGCACGGACAAATAATGTTCATTAAAAAAAATGAACAAAAATAAATAAATAAACACATACTACAGTCTCACCTTTTTGGTTTGAACTGTCATTAGGAGAGATAAGAGATAGAAAGCAAGGGCACTGGTACAGAGATGATTGGGGGACTAGTGTGGTCTGGACCAATTCTCTTTGTTTCCCTCTTTTGCCCATCCTAACGACGGTTCAAACCGAAAATTACAGACTTTATTTTTATTTTTTTTTTTATATAAATTGAACTATATAAAAACTTACACACAACACACACAGAGACACACACACACCTTATTTCTCATCTCGCACTTGAAATACAATAAATTGAGAAAACATTTGATATATTGATCTAAGACGCAAAATTAATCTGAACACACATATAAGACTACGATGGCATTATAACATCATGAAAGGAACAGGTGTTATTTGTAACATTCTAAACATGTTGATTCACTAGAGTGTTCATCTATAGAAGTACAGCAAACATTTCTCAGCTTCGGAAACACACAATTATCCCGACACTACCAAATATTTAATCCAAATGTAATATTAAGTTATGTTCAAAAGTGCAACATATAGAATGATTAGAGACTTTTGTTAGACAAATCCATCATACTATAGAAAGAGTCGGAAAATATTTTTGATTGGCGTTCATTTTTTTTTTACATGTTAGAATTTTATTTTTCTTATACCTCATATGAAGTCATTTAATCATTTCAAATTTTTTCATTAAACCTCCAAACATCAATATTGTTTCAGTTGATTCTTTAAAAAAATTTCAATTCCCTATAAACAATGTAAATAAATATAAAGTCAAGCAGATAGTCCATTACTCCCAGGATGAATATTCATTTTTTTTATTGCTTTATTGCTCTTTTAGACAATTGAAATTATAGGATTTTTTTTATAAATTCCTAATTTTCTGTTAATATTTTTGGCCAAAGAAGTTTTTATTTATTATAACTAAATTATAATAATAATAAAAAAAATCATTTTAAGATCTTGACGGATTTACACGTTTTGAGGCCCTCACAGTTAATTTTTGATATCTTCTTTAATATACGTAAATAAAGAAGATAAGCTTTATTTAAATAAAGTATAGTGACCATGAAAAGATTCGATCTCAAGATTTTGATGGATTTGCATGTTTTGATGCCTCTAAAGTCACTTTATGAAGGTTTTTCAAATATGTTTATATCTGGGTGAGTGTGTATCCAAAAACTTCTGTTTACGCCACAGTCCAGGATCTTTGAAGGAGCAAATTAATATTTTACATAAAAATGGGCCTCACAGTTATAAACCTTATTGTTTGGGTGCAATTATACATAATGGAAAGTTACTTTTATTGCCAAAATGCATTTTTAGACAACATATTTTTACTCCTGAACTATTAACTCTAATTACTTGAAAATTTTTGCGTTATCCAGGAAGCTATAAAAGGAACAACTGGAAAACTCTTCAGATTTTTTAAAACAACGTGAATTCTTTTTTTTCAATCAAATATAAAAATTTTTTCTCACGATTCAATCTGAATGCTTTTAAGAGATCAAATGAAATGATACCTAAAAATAGATCATTATGTGACGCACGAGTTGAGGTACTTTACTTTAAAATTACGTTAACAAATAGGGCATCATGGTAAATTTTAAGTTATCAAATTTATTTTTTTTTTTGATACTAAACAGCTCATTAAAGAACAACAACATTTTGCCAGAAAATTGAACAGGAAGTTAGAAATTTAGAAAATATTTCGTGAAATTTCAATTATCGTAAAGAGCACTGAAACTTACAAAACTGAATATTCATCCTGGTCTAATGAATCACCTGCTATACTTGTCAGATTTGTTCCCATTTATTTAGATTGTTTACAGTGACTTAGATATTGTATGCAATTTGATGTTGACGCATTTAATGCACAGTGGAACATGGTGGAATAAAATATAAAATTAAAAAAAATTGACAATGACTTTAAGAACTGACTGAAATAATTTGTAATCATTGACTGATTAGTGTGATGATTCTAAGCAAGGCAGATTCTAGTCCTTTAGCCAAAAATTTCAATCTGGGATGCTTATTAAAAGCATTAATTCTCAAAAGGGTTACTTATCCTAAAAACTGCAAGAGCTAACTCTAGATTGTCTACTCTAGTTTACTCGTGGTATTTCTTCATTTAAATCATATTTAAAAAAAAGAAACGATACAATGTCATCTTAAAATGATAATTATTGTTTTTTTTTAAAGGAAATCAAATAATATAATTTTAAATACTGCAGGATTTTGGGTTAATATTGAGGCGGAGAAACTGGACAGGTTCCAGGAAAGAGGCAGGCTGGGCAGAGAGCCACAGCTCTGATCAAGCACAACGACCTCAAGGCAGAATCTGCAAACAGCTCTCCCTGCATCTCCAAACACTATGCAAACCTCCAAATCCACCATAAATAACTTACCGTCAAAATATACTTTTTTTTTTTAGTAAAGAAATAGAAATTTATTACTTCATTTATTTTGATAAATATACTTTTATATCAGTGAGTGATGCCAAAAAATGTATATCACTAAAGAGTGTAAAGATAAGTACACCCAATTAAAAACCAGTAGTGGACTAGCTGCTAGATGACAAAAAATTCTCTCATTTATAACTTCTACTGATTTAACTATTTATACTATAAGTGAACTTTTTGTTTAACAAAATATTTGCATTTATTATTTATTTTCTTCTATTTAATAAGTATGACAAACAACAGTGATTTCTAGAGAAAATAAGAAAAAAATTAATAACAATATCTTAACGTATTTTCACTACATAGTGAAGCATTTTCACGACATTTCAGATATAATAATTCTTTTAACAATAATTTTTGTTCACTTTTTTTTAATTCTGTATGAAAAGGTATTTATACACTTCTATACAGTCGTATTGATAACAATGATGTCTGCTTCTCAGATTACTCTGTGCGTAGCGTGGTAATCTATAAGTGATTATCAGTCTTGAAAGACTCTAATGATTATGATTAGTCAATTCTGCAAGTCGACATTAATGATTGTTTTCATGTTTTTACACTTAACTAGACTTGTTTTTACTGTACATCAGAGGTGATCACAGATTTTCTGCATATGATGTACTTATGAAATGAAGAAGTCACAATGATCTACTAACTGCATTTATTTAGAAATACATTGAGTATTCTTACAATGTATGATGATGTATGTAATATTCCATGGTGAGGAAAACCTTCTCTTCCCACATCATATGAATGTAATAGGTTTTTGCTTCTTTGCCGATCCACTCCTCTCACTCATTTTTATACCGTTTCTTAATTTGAAAATAAAAAGTCAAAGTAAAGAGTAAGAGGCAACTGAATGTAATTAGTTCGCATGCAAAACATGTATGAGGACTCCTAGCATAGACTATAAAATATTTCACATAAATACGTGAAATAACAATCAATGATCAAACCACAGTAAGAAAATGGAAAAACAAGACTAAGATCTTTCAATCGTAACAAGCGGTCTTCGTCAGAGTCAAAAACCTAACGCATAGCATAGACTATATGTAGTTGAGATAGGAAAACTTCGATTTATAATCAATATGTAAATGCTTAGGGTTTCTAGTCAAAATGTGGCTAATAATATCGAAAAATTGACTAAAATATATTCATAATGATATTACTCGTATATTATTATATAAATAAATAATAACTATCTTAGCTTTACTTCACTTAGAGCTGCTTTTGCCGATGCCCAGTGACCTGAGTATCGAACAATTGCCTGGCTGATCTATATATAAATGAAAGACGAGATGAATTAGAGGCAGATGTTAACTTTCTTCATGCGATCTACCAATAATAGCTGGGAGATCGACTGGTAGACCGCGATCAACGTATTGAGCACCCCTGATGTACAATATGATATTTTTAGCACGTACACGCCTTTTCCAAGTGGGACTCCTTTTTTTTAATAAACCAAACATTTTGGATATTAAACGATCTGTTTTTAATCTATAAGTAAATTTATTATACAATACAATACATTTGTCCAAAGGTAATTGAGAATGATGATGTCAATATTGTTTGATGGTTTGCATTCAAATGCATCTACTATATCATTTTAAATTCTAAAACTGATGTGTATGGAATGGGGAGCATTTAGTCAGGGATAAGGGATCACACGTGACATGCCTGCACAACATTCCCTCCATAGGAGAACATAAATCTGCTGTCGGTTATATGACTAAAATCAGTTCTAACGTGCGTAACTAGGATTAATATAATCATGTATACGTACAAGTTCATACACAATTCACTTGTTATTCATAAGAATAAAATATATAACAATATCTTGAGTAAATAAAAGTAATGAAATAACTATAAAAAAAATATATGATTACAGAAATAATAAAATAAATTCTAATGAATTTATTATCAAAGCTATCAGCATAAATCAAAGCATTACAGTTTCTTAAATTTGTAAAAAAAGAAAATAAAAAATCACTGGATAGTTAAACAAGGTAACATTCTAAGACAGCTGGAGAAAAAATTCTGGGACCTTTAGTATCATTGAACTTGCCAGGAAATTGAAAACAGATAATAAGTAAAAATAATAGTGATAAGTCGCAGACAGTTAATAATGAATTAGAAATTATTTGAATAATTATATGCTAAACAAGAAAATAATGTCAAATTGGGAGAGCAAGCTATTTGTGATTGAAAGTAGTTGATTAATCATTTTGTTGTAATTCTTTCACATTTTATGTATGAATAGTTGAAAACTGACTTCTTTTCTATACTTACATATACGAATGTATCTGTGTTCTTTGGGAGTATATTGAACATGATTGTATATTTAAGAAAACTCGTTCCACGCTTTCTTCCCTTCATGTTATTATATGATGTTATATAATAAAAATCTTTTTTTTTTAAACTTTAAAGATTTGTTATACGTTTCATACTTTTAATTTTTTTGGACAAGTATAAATCAATCCAGAGGTGATGATCAAGGAGTGTATTAACTCGCCCGTTATCGGTTATCAGCTGCCTGACCCCACCCAGTAATTAAAAGGGACAGGCTTTTAGTGTATATTACTCCAGAGTTCTGTTATTAATTCAATTAGCAAGAGCACCACTACACCTTTGTTATCATTTAGCTTGCACTGTCACTAATCACTAGATATAAATTATTGTTTTGACCCTCATAAATTAGTGTGAAAGGTTTGCATAATTAAATTATAATATTATATATTCAAAATGCAACATTGATGGTTAAGTGAATTAATTAAAAATATAAAATATATTACGTAAAATAAAAATTTGAAAAATAATTCTAATATAAATTCATTTGATTGAAGATACGTGTATTTTAAATACTGTGCAAATTTGTCAGTTTATAAAAGAACTAAAGCCTCTTAACCTCTACATAAACCAGCTCTTAAGGAATTATTATTAGATTCAGGTGTCATAAATACATTTTCCACGTAACTTTATGTGAAAAGTAATATTAAATTTTTATTTTAAAATAGTCTAAACAGCAAAGAATTTCTACTTCGTGATTCTGTTTGATGTTTCGATTTCTTTTTCTCATTTTATATTACATTCAAACCACTTATACTGCAATTAAACTAAAATTTGAATGTTTTTTAATAAACTGTTTAATGCATACAAATGCTTTAGAATGTAATGAATGCATTTATTTTCCACATTAAAAATTAATAGATTTCAGTATAAACTACCGTAAAAAACATTACCTTTTTTTACATTCACCCAACATAATAGAATTGTTTACATTCTTACAAGTAGAATTTTGCAGTGTAATATTCTACATTTTGCTTTTCTCCTTGAAGGAATCTTTTGGGGTTAAACGCATTACGAACTGTCAAACAGTGTGGTCAGTAAACAAATGTTTAGAAACTGTTTTTATGTATGTTTATATTGGCACATATGTTAGCATATGAATGTTGAAAGCTCATGTATTAGTGTAAGGTAGGGGTAGTAATGGAGTGATTAAGCGCCTCTAATAGTCTCTAACACTCAACTCCGACTTTCGGCCTTCACGAGGCTACTCTGTTAACCTGCTATATGCAGGGACAAACGAAAGAGGAGAAAAAGGTGATCAGGGGCTGGGCCTGACCACCTTCGTTTCCCATTCTTCCTAATCCCCAAATCCCCTCCTTTTATCCTAGCCCCAATCTAAGGTGTTATGCAATCCGTGCCAAAGGATGGATGATACAGGGGTTTCTGTATTATGAACGGTGTCTCAATGGCACCAGGCGACCTCCTTTAGTAAATAGCCTTACTCCAGTATGCGGTGCTCTGCCGGAGTGGATAAAATACCACCGATAGAGCTTCAAGAATTTTCCTCTGTAAGGAGAAAGAAGTCTGGAGACCATCCTCTGGAAGAGCAGAGGGTCCGAAAGCGCTAACTAGTGGGAACCTCCCACACGTGCACCTGAGGACCCGAAGAAGACCATCCCAAAGAAGGAGAAAGGAAGTTACTTTCTCCCAAATCATAGGGAGCCTGAATGGACATTATCAATGATGGTTTGTGCAGATTCTGCAAAGAGGAAGAAACACCGTTGCACCTGCTGATAACTTGTAAGGCAACTTTGCTGCAGAGAGGCAGGTGCTTCGGGACACTCAACAAACCATAGAAAAACTTTTACCGCTGGAACCAGCAAAAGTTCTGAGCTACTTGGAGGCGTTAAAGCTAACCGCTTGGGGTACTTTAGTACAGAAGAGGGGGAAGTATAATAATTTTTGTTTAAGACGCAGTGATATAGTCACCCTCAAATTACAAAAATAAAATAAAATAAATAGTGTATGATAAATATACATTTAGACCATGTAATTAAATTTCTTTCGTCCACCTGACCTATCTACTTGGAAATGTTATTGGCGAGCCTGATTTATAGTTTACCAACTACGATAAGGAAAATATCCAGGAGTCTAGAATCTGTTAATTATAAACTAGTGAATGCAGAAACTGCGATCATTTTCAATAAAACTTTTTTTAGTAAAACTAAATCAATTTTTTACAATTTTAACTAAAACTGACCTTTCTTTTACTTATAATTCTGAAACTTTTATTTCAGATTAATAAAATTTCTGGTCTATAATAACGGTGAAATTTAAACTTCTTAAAGTTAGTAGTTTATGAGGACCAAATGTGGGCTAAAAACAAAGAAAGACTAATAAAGTTAACTTCTCAATTAAAAATATGACTCAAAAACTATGCAGTTCATCTACACAGTATGCGCTCGTTTCGGGTGTAATATGAAATAATCCTTAAAACTTGTAGTGCTTTTTACAAGTACATATCATCATCATCATAATTGAATAAATTGCATACTCGTAAATTTGCTCAAACGAGTTATTCATCGAAATCTCTTATACAATTTTATTTATTACTTTTTTTTACTTCTCATCAAATATGAAGATATGAATCTGAATTGTTAATAATTAGTTAATATTGTTACAGTTTTGAGTAATATATATTGAATAAAGTTGAAACTAATCATAAAACCCATCTATTGTTGACCTAACATATTAAACAATGCCATCTTAAGAATTGTAATAATTAATGGTTTCAAATCGATTAAACTATCAGAAACATTTCGTTCACTTAAAATATTTAAATTATTCAAGACTAAATACCTTTAAAATGATCTTAATTGGATATTTCAAAGCAGGAGAGGGTGCACCTTTGTGTTCAAAGCCCTATTGTTTTCCTCACTGAAGTTCACTGTGCCACTGAAACATTTTAACAATAGAGGTGTTTATAAATGGTGTAATGCTAATATAAACTGCATTTTCTTGACTAATATTTTATACATGTTTAGATATTCTTTCTGTTTCCAGTAAAGTGTTTACAATTTTTTTTTTTTTTTTTAGTGAACCTAATTTAAATTTTTACATTTTTAACCAAAACTGGCCATTTTTTTTACTTGTAATTCTGAAAATTTTATATTAGAATAATAGAATAATAAAATTTCAGGACTATAATAGCGGTAAGATTTAAAATTCTCAAAGTTAGTAGTTTATGTGAAAAAAACGTGGGCTAAAAATACAAAAAGATCAATAAAGTTTTGGTCTTATTGATGATCAAGTGATATTTCTTTCCAGATCTTGTCTGTCATGACGGTTTTTCGACTTCAGGACACCGTACCTCTGAGCATAAATACTTATTATACATTATTACATATCACACATGAATGATCAAACCACAATAAGAAATGGGAAAACAAGACTAAGATCTTTCAACCGTAACAAGCGGTCTTCGTCCGAGTGGTTCTCAACTCCTCACCAGATGTTTTCTGCATCTAGTGTTCAGTTGGGTTTTTGACTCAGATGAAGACCGCTTGTTACGGTTGAAAGATCTTAGTCTTGTTTTCCCATTTCTTATTGTGGTTTGATCATTTATTGTTATTTCACGTGTTTATGTGAAATCTTTTTATCACACATGAAGTAGAGTAAAGAAAAATTGATCTATTTCATTTTTATGTGAAGAATATATAATAACTTAAATTAGAGATGTATGTGAATATATATATATATATTACATTCTTACTTAAGACATGAATCATCAGTCTTAACTGCTACTTTGGTGGTGGATCCGTTCCACCGTTTTGGAATGCTGAAATACTACAAACCTCTATATCATGTATAAAAATCTAAAGCTGTCAAATCAGTGAATAAAATACAAAAATAATCTGCCATTAATAGTGCGGCAAAGTCTTTATGATGAATAACAAACTATCAGCTATTATCATCAGATTTATAGTTAAGATGGAATTAACTGAAAGTAAATTAAATTAAATACTCGAATTTATACAGTTTATTTATATAAATTTATATTTATATAAATATAATTATAAGTACATATATAGTATATATAACTGTAGAGGTATTATAAAACGGACTCCCAGCGAATTGGAGTCCGGTGGTATTTATAAAATTCCGTGCAAAAATTATTGGTCGAACTGGTAAATAATTAAAGACACGTGTAATAGTTAAACAACACCAATACAACGTAAGTAGACAGGAAAAAAGTAAAAGATAAAAATGAAAATCATCATATTGATTGGACAGGAGGAAATTTATTACCTATGAAAAATCAATGTTGTTAAGAAATATTATTCAATCGTCTCTAATTAAATTTAATAGATCAAATATTATAAACATTAGTAACGGTCTCTTCAAACTTGATACTTTCGTTATGAGGGCAATAGCCTCTTCTAAGAGGGTTGACAGCTAGCGGGTAGTTTTTTACTCTTTCTTACTGTACTCCTTTCTTTCCCAAAACATCCCTTTCTGGACATTAGTCCTTTCCTGCACTTTCACCCTTTTAAAATACCACTCTCCCTCCCACTTTTCTCAACCCCTCACCAGAAGTTTTCTGCATCTGGTGTTTCAGTTGGGTTTTTGACTCTGACGAAGACCGCTTGTTACGGTTGAAAGATCTTAGTCTTGTTTTCCTATTTCTTATTGTGGTTTGATCATTGATTGTTATTTCACGTGTTTATGTGAAATCTTTTATATATAATCAGGTACACCTGATTATGACAGGTGGCTAAAACTGCTTCATACAAAATGTTTATTTTGGTGATAGAATTATTTCTGGATGTTATAGAAGATTATAGTGTTAATTTAAGAAATGTATAGTGTATATAGTGGTAGTTAGTAGGAATAAGTTTTTTTGTTATAATATGATTAACTCTGAAGATGGTCAAGGAGACCGAAACATGTCAGTTATAAATAACAAATCGTTTGGAGAACTAGTGTATTTAGTACCAGAAAGATTTAAAACAAAGGTGAGAAAACTTGAAAGATGGACAATGAAATATTTATTTATATATATATATATATATATATATAAACTCCAAAAATTGTTATTGACCTCTTCTATTCTATTCTATGTTTTGTTATTGAGGACTAGGTCAAATAAAAGAAAATAAACTCCTTCCTAGGCCAACGTTTCGATGTATTTGTACATCATCTTCAGGATGATGATTTTATAACTCTGATTATAAAATAACCTTTTGTATGGATCTGTTGGTCTCAAAAATTTGTGTTAGTTCTCTATGTGAGATGTAGATTGTGTTGGTAAATGTATCATAGTTCTTACTCTAATTTTTAGCCCTGAAGATGATGTACAAATACATCGAAACTTTGGCCTAAGGAGGAGTTTATTTTCTTTTATTTGACCTAGTCCTCAATAACAAAACATAGAATATATATATATATATATATATATATATAAAACTATATATACCTATATTATATTTATATTTTATTAGTTTAAAAGTAATTTAAATCTGAAACAGTCATTATTTGTTGATGTTTTTGAATGCTAGAGAGTGATTATTAAAAGGTTTCTAGGAATGTTTCTTAGCAAAAGGTTTAGACGAGTGAAGGGAGAATTATAGATTCCGTTGTGGCGGTCACAAGTGTGGCGGCTGAGATATTGAGCTCATTATAGAGGCTTTGGATCGATTCTTGTAAGGGCGCTCCGCTGATTCTTCAAAGCAGGGCTTTCCATTCAAAGAATTGAATTGCAGTCAAGAGAAATACATAGGTGACTGCCTCACTACCAAAGTGCCTGACTCCTTCAAGATTAATTCTACCTCATGGTTAAGATTAATTATTAATAATGTAAATAACGATATAAAATATACCATTAATCTATTAATAATTAATATTAATTTTACATGAATGAATTCAAATCTCAGACATCATTAAAATAAATGTGTTTAAACATTTTTTTTTATCACGCGAACGAAAAACTGTAATCGATATAAATAAAAGAAAGGTTTTGTCTGTGCATTGATTAGAACTGACTCATTTAAAGTTATCTTCGCAGACAAATTTATTTTGAAAATATACAGGTATAGCAAGTAGGTATTGTCAGTTGATTTCAATTTCATCTCCATTTAAGCTCCCAGCAGGAGATAATTAACAAGGTGTTCTAGATCTAGTTCTAGATCTGTGATTTATTCAGAATAACTGGCTTTGTGTTCGAGTGATTCTCACACCCAGAAATGAGCAGGCAGGAAAAATCTATAAGCAAGTTCTTGCACCATATCATGATAAGGAAAGAACTTACAAGTCAGTAAACAGAGTAATTAGTGATGAAGAAGCAGTTCATTTTCGAATTAAATTTCTTGAATCTGTAACTGGACCTGGACTGCTCATGACTTAAAACTTATTGTAGGGGCACCAATCATGCTGTTACGAAACTTGAGTGTCCCAAAAATGTGCAACAGGATAAGATTCCGAATTTGTGATTTGCACGTAATAGAGGCTGATATCACGACTGGGTGTAGTACTGGGGAGTCAGTGTTTATACCACGCATACCAGAGATACTTAGCAACTGTTCCATTCAATTCAAATGGTTGCGATTTCCCGTCAGCGTCTGTTTTGCAATAACAGTAAATAAGTCACAAGGTCAAATTCTATCTAAGGTAGGAATTTGAGTGAGTGAGACCAAGTTTTTCCACAGGGTCAACTGTATGTTGCTTGCTCAAGAGTCAGACGTTCTAAATCTCTGTTCTTCCATGCACCTGAAGGACAGACAGCTAATGTGGTTTATACAGAAGCACTTACTTAACACTGTGTTAATAAATATGTTTATTTCTATTCTATAATTTTTCTAATAATTATTTGAAATACTACATATCATCACTGAATTTTTGTAAAATAACCGTCAAAGACACTAGTCTGCTAGTTGTTCTCATAAATTAGTCATAAAAAAAAAGAACAAGACAAACAGTCCGGGATGAAGAGATTTACAGCCACAACTTTGTGGCCTTCACCAGTGATGAGTGTCACAGATTCTATTTAAGTATAAACAGTAACTACTATTTTAAGTTATAGTTTTCTCGTCCATTACTTTATTGTCAGTCAAATATAGACGTCATGACAAAAATATATTTTATATTATTTTATATATTTCACTTGTTCAGGTCGCTTAAATTTATCTTTGTTATATTTTTGATAATATCGATGCGTGCGTGGTTAAAATGCTAAAGTGTGTGTAAACTAAATTTTGAAAACACAATACAAATTTTTTCTCTTGACGATTCCTAATGTAATTTGAGAGATACACAGTTCTTAGAGAAGAACCCTGATGTTTTTAAGCTACATTCTTCCTTAAGATAGACACATCTTGTCAAGATGACTACTAATTTATAACCTATCTTTTCCTAATTATAAAAAATTGAAATAAAGTAAGTAGTTTTCATTCTATATATAAATAATAAATTTAAAAATATGATTTATGTAAGTTTGTGAGAAGTAACGTAAGACTGAAATCAAATCTTAGTTTTACATATAAACACTAGTCGGTTTGTCTATACTATTTTTATTGAAAAAATTCACAGTTCAAAATGAGTACTATTAGAGTTTATTTTGTAATTTTTAAAAATAATGCATTTTAAATTGTGTAAAAATTTAATTAAATGCATTTTAACTTTAAAAAAGTACATAATTCTTTATGTTTGTAAAAACATTTTGAAGAAAAGATCTATCTAAATAGATTTAAAAAAAAGATAAGTCTTAATAAAAAAATGAAATAAAAACATAAAAAAAAACCATATGGGCTTATACACTTGTATTCTATCATAAATAACTAATTCTCATATGTGAATTTGTTTTTAAAATTATTTTATACTAGCTGACCTACCCGGCTTTACCTGGGAAACAATTTAATTCCAACTCTAATAATAAATTATATATATAGAAAAAATTTTAAATTTTCTATAGTTCCGTTACCTTAACTTTTTTGAGATAAACGAAATTAATACAGAATTAAAATTATAGATTACGCAAAAAAGATATAATCTAACACTGATTATAAATTGCACACTTGTCTAATACAATTAGTAGTTGATAGATTAGATTAAACAAATAATAAAAAGAATATTTTTTGCCGAACAATACATCAAGAAATGTTGAAAGAACTCTAAGCTTATTAAATGTGAAATGTCTTATCTGTTAAATATAATGATACGAATTATGAACCCTCAAATCGTTTCAATTAGGAGCCAATTAGTTGAAGAGGCTAAATCATATTACATTACATTTCATTCAATAATTTCAATTTGAAGACTTCACACAGTTTTAAATGTTTAATTAAAATTATATCAGTAAACAAAATTGTCTCTTAAAAGTTTGAATAACAATATTTAGATGAAATATTATTTGTTTATGAGAAGCATTATATTGAAAAGTGTCAATTGAGTTCTAAATGTTAAATTCTAAATATATTTTTCATTATGTAATGTTAGAGTTACTATGTTAAGAACTGTATTTATACCCACAAATACATGCAGTGATTAAGTTTTATATATGTACATTTTGATTTGAATATTTCTTCATCCATTTTTTATGCTGTATATATTCCCTTATAAGTTTTACTGATTTAGACATTCGTAAACGTCTTCTAGTTAGATATCATCGATATCTAACTTATATATAATAACTTATCATTTTGCCTGTTTTTTATCGTTTGAGTAGGGCCAAATACTAATTACTAATAATAAATATTTTAAACAAACGAATTAATCAATCAGGAATAAATAAAGAAGCCTTACATACATTAAACTAAAACAAAATACTTTAACTATTCTTTTAAGTTTAGAATTAATGGTTCAAATACTGTCATTATTATTCGTTATACTATAATGGATACTTAAAGTTAGTAAGTTATTATCTAACGCATAACTTTCTTTAATGCTTAAGCCAATTAGATATGAAAAGTTAATGGTAAACTATTGATAATAACTAAAGCTTTGTTAAAGTTAATAAGAAACCCATATAATATTACAATATTGTCTTTAATATGAATCTGAAAACAATAATAAAATTGCTGGTACCTGGTTATTTTCAATTGAACAAAGCATGTGGAAGTATAATGAGTTAGTTATTCATAAAGAATAACCTTCCTGCGGCCGCCAGTGCCAATTAAAAATCAAAATGTAAACAAACAGGTTATACAGCAAACCTTATCTATTATAATATTTTTGGGATATTACCTGAACCACAACTCTGATTTTTAAAACAAAATTACCAAACCTTCCCGGGGATATACCTAATAATTTCCTAAATTTTCACGGCGATTGGATGTATGGTTTTTGAATCTATCGAGTACAAGCAAACAGACATACATTCATTTTTAAATATATATAAATTGGGAATTGTACGCAATATAGCTTTTACCTTATAGTTTCCAATTAAAATAGAAACTGTTTAGCTTTTTAGGCATGGCATTAAGCTCAATGAGGAAGATATCTTCCTTGAATGAACCTCGTAAATTGAATTAAAGTAATTTTTTTTTTTGACTAATAATTATTGAGAAAACAAGTCATGTATTTATGTATCTTCAGTACAGTAGACTTGTTGTATAGCTGAACTATAATAAAGAATTATGAAAGTATTCTTGTAATTATGAAAAAGATAACAGTGCCAATAAAAGTTGAATATTTTGATAGTTGAGTTGAAATGGAGTCTGCGTTATAATTCTGAACCATCAATATTAATCTCATACTTTATATAAATAGCTAATATTTGTTAAAGTCCTAAATATTTTGATAATATTCAATATTTATTATTTTTGAGATAATACATTGATCCATTAGACACAGTAAGTCCATTAGCAAGATATTATTTTGTAGAGCTCCCTGGTTACATGCTCACCTCTGAACTGATAGGACCGGGGTTCAATCCTCACCTGGCCCTCGATTTATTCACGCGGGAGGTGAATAAATCTGAGCACGTCAACCCTCGGAGGACGTTAAACCAACCGTCGGTCCCGAGCCTGTACGATGCCAGGTACTCGTTAAAGATCCCTACTCTAAATACATTTGAGTTAGGCAAAATTTAGGACTCCCACTGTAGAATCAATCTTCATTGTGTGGTATCACAAAGGGCCAATGCTTGCCTACGTGTGTTCACTTGTGGGACTGCCACTGCAACCAAACCTAACCTAACCTACGCACGCAAGTTCAGGTTTTGGAACAAGTTCGAGCTATTCTTTTATTATTTTGAAGGAAACTAAAAGCATATTAGAACTAAGCTATAAACTTTTTAATAGGAAGTAGTGTGGTACAGAAACTTTGATAACAGTGGTTGGCTTGTCAAAAGTGAAACATTATTATACTCTTGAAATAACATGTACTCGTATATCCTGAGAAAATACCGCTTATTAGTCAAGTACAAAGGGGGTTAATATTTATAAACAATAGGAGCTGAACTGAAGAGTTTAATATCAAATAGCTTCAACTAGAGGGATTATAATTTGATGAATTATGAGCCTGGGTTGAACACATATTCATGGTGATCTCTAATTAATAAAATCTCCGATAAATTTGTTTAAATAAACTGAGTTGAAAAATTTTAACTATTACTTTGTTTGTAAAGATATATCCCTCATTTACCTGCTTCTTCCATTTTTTTAATAAATCTTACCTGTTATCCATAAAATATCTACTGCTTATTCGACTTGACCTAATATCAGGCTACTACGTAAAAATAACAACTAATTGGTGTACGATTCATTCACTGATTGTAAACAATAGAATTCCTCACCGCCAGGGAAATTTCCCACTACTTCAAGAACAGTGTCCTTGAGTCTTCACCGGTTCCTTAAATTATACATACCCTTATAGATAACCATTCTTCTCACAACTTGTGAGGACTTGAGAATTAGTAATATTAAATTTAACATTAATCTGATAGCACTATTTCATTCATGATTAAAATCTAGTGTTCTTGGCTAATTAGCTGTTGCATAAAAGATACTGTTCATTGTTATTATACAATAAATTATATATATATATATATATATATATATATATATATAATATATAAGTCATAAGTTATTATACATAAATTTACCGAATTTTTTGTTTACATTTTTTATAAACTATATTTGCTAATAACGAGTAATTTTCAGAATATCAAAATAGAGGCGTAAAGTTAATCAATTTTAAACATTTCTTCTAAATTTAGTTGTTTATAGTCAGACCTGTACATAAATTGTAAAAACAGCTTGCTGGATTACAGGGAAAGGTTTTTTTCTTGACTACAGGCTATATATTTCAGCTCTTAAACTTTTGCTTAATTTTCCACATGTGTTTAAATTTTCATGAAAATGCATGCAGTAAAAATATTACTTGTGTACTTTACCTCAAAAGCCCATTTAGTTATCGGTTTAAGATATAACTTCTGGAATAGATCAGAATACTTCTGCAATGTTGAAGATAGAATCAAAATCTAAAGATATTCAAGGAACTCAAACTGAAAGCTGGTAATGAAGTTTTCAGCTATGTTTTGGGAATCTATTAAGTTAAAAATATAAGATTTAGTTGGGAAAAGAAATTATACTAGAGTTGAAAATGAAATATAACACATTTTGTATATGACATTAAGAACTAATTTAAGTTTTTCCAAGCAGTTATCAACGAGACAAAAAAAGGAATCAGTACTTTCTTATACTTATATGTACATGTACTTATTATGATTACATATGTAAAATAAAGCATGTTTGAAATTGTTACTAAACACCTGCTTAAAGGTTTTAGCTTAAAAAAGTTACCTGTACAAGTTAGTTACGGTAGAAAACTTCTACTCAAATTTTTATGAAAATATCTCTAAATAATTTTTGTTAAGTTTACATAATTACAATGGGCTAATTCTTTAAAATAAAGGAAAAAACTAAAGATAAAATGCATAGCTTAGACAGCTGTACATGTTGTGGAGTCGGATATAAAATTGATTTTTGTAAATACGAACATTATTGGACATTTTTAATTATATCTATTTCAAAATTCAAGAGGCATTCATTCAAATACTTTACTACTGTATTTACTATAGTAATATTGTATTATTGCAGTAATACATCTGGTGTTAACAGAAAAAAACAGAAAAACATAAATGAAAATATCAGTAAAAAATAAAGAAATCTACTCATCTATTAAAAATTGTAAATCATTTTATGAAATGTGTTCAAAAAGTAAAGGAAATTACGAAATTTTGTAGTTTATATCGGTTCCATTTCCGGGATTTTGTCGTTCTCGCGTTTGTAAATATGTGTATATTGCTAACAATGTCAATGGTTTATTCTGTTCACTGCCATAACTAAAAGTAGTAAAAGTAATATGTATGTGTTTTGGTAAATCAGCTATACTTCATCTATTTTTGAAAAATGGTAATAGAATTTGCATGTTTTATTAAATATTTTTACTTATAAAGATTGAGAGTTCCATCACTAGACCAACTATGGAAATTTGAAAAAAATTAACAGAATAAATAGCATTGATAACCGAACCAAAATCAGAGAAATATCTAATGATTTTGACATATCAATTGGCACATGCCTCAAAATTATGTCTTCAGGTCAGGTATAAACACATGTGAAAGTTGAATAATAAACACAGAATTGTTGAATTTCAAACTGAAAAAACAATTAATGGAATATGCTCAGGTGTCACAAAAAATAACAATTACATATTTTTTTTATTATGAAAACAATAAAATGTCTCATATCATTTTAAGTAGTAATTGTATAAAACAATTTCCTGTTGTTATATTCAAAAGCAAATCATAGTTTTGAGTTTTCTCTTTTTGTACTTTTAATAAGTGACTACTCAGTTTATAAAAATTGATAGCGCTGTTGATTTAAAATAAACTTGATTTTTTTTTTAATAATAAGCGATTACACATAATAGTTATAATTTAATTTCAAAATATAAAACCTTCTTTCATATTACTTCCAGAAATGATATATTTCATCTATTGATAATCGGTTTAGAATACAACATGTTAACTTTACTATAAGTAAAATATAGTAGTAAGGATAAATTTGATTTGAAGATTTCAAAGTATTTACACGTTTTATAGTCACTTGAACCCATTTTTGACATCTTTTTGATGCCTGAGCTTATATGGAAGGAAATATATCCAAAAATTTGTCACCAAGATAATAATCTTATATTGAGATAGAAAATTGTGAAATTTAGCAAGTTAGTAAGGTTATTATAAGAATTTATACCTTTTGAACAAAGAGAAATAATGGTAGAGGTACTCTGTAGATTGTATACGATGCGAACAGAACTAGAAATATTACAGTTGTTCTTGCAGTGTATCTGGCCAAATACGATACTAATCATAAATGGTAACCTTCATTGTAACCTTCCTCATTTCAAACAAGTACTATTGTTTGGTATAGTGATAGGTCTAAAATTAATAGCATACGCAGTAAATGAGTTGAACTGGTTTATTGAACTGGTGCCAAACCAGTTCAATAAAAAGTCACTTATAAAAAATCAATAATAAAATAAAAATACAAAAAGTCAATAATAAAGAATAATAAATTATCAATTGAAATAATGCATATTTTAATATTTTAATCAGTATAAATTGTATGCCATTCATATCAATTAAAATTAAATAAAATTATTTATTTATAATATTTGTAGCTAATTTATTATTTTATAATGTATCACAATGAGAACGAAAACAAATTTACATTATAATTGACTGCCTACATTCTACTTTAGGTAATTTAGTAAGCCATCAGATGACACATCTAATTCTATTTATTGCATTTCGTGATTAGATTAATAAATTTGAAGAATCTTCAAGTCTAACATTGGAGATGTTTAAACTGCTCGTTAAAACGAGTGTTTTCAGTTAGTAATGAGATTTGTCAGAGATAACATTTAAGTCCCTGCTAATGCCTGCTAAATACCTGTTGCGTTTTGTTATTAAATCATGGTTATTCTAAGAGGCGTGTCATCCAATCAGAAACCACCAATTGTTCTAAACAGTCATCCAGATTATTTTTGCATAGCAGGCTGCAACTTTCAGTGACCAATTTTATATCAGCTGTATTTATTGTCCATTACTTGTGTTTAGGTTTACTTGCAGTGAAAATAAATGCAGACCACATTTTCTACTATTAATGTTGCCTTTTGTATACAAATTGTAAACAAATTTGATTCCTGAAACTAATTTAGATGATTTTCATTTTAGAGTGGTTCAGTGAGAATAAGCTTTGATTGAGAGCTGTGGTTTAAACCAATGAAAAATTGGTGTAAATATTATTTCTTCTACGAAGGTTATATGGCATGGACTGATGTATAGCTGTAATATTTCTAGAGAACAAACGCATTGTTTGTGTCATTATAAATGGCCGGCCATCAACTCTATGTAAACAGTCAGCCTTGTTTAGGCCCAGAGTTCCGTTCAACCATGAATCACTGCAGTTCCTAAAGTGCTGTTTATTCCCTAATCAACTAATAACTCTTCATTCCTGTCTCTTGTAAACTTATCGATCAATTATCTGATTAACAAATATGTGATTTACTCATTACTAACAAACATGCGAAACATTTATTGTTTCAAATAATTGCAGACTGCGTCTCTCAATTTTACTAACATTTAAACATTTTTAGTCAAATAATTTGACTAATTATAGTATTGTATACTAAATGTATTGATTGTAGTATACAATGGCTATATATTGAACAATTATTTTACACCATTTAACCTAATAGATCTCGCAAATATATTTTTCTCCTTGATTATTAGTAATAATAATAACTGTAATACAAACTCAAAAATGAATAACAATACTCAAGTAAGAGAAGGTATTCATTTTTTATAAATAAGAACAAGAATAATTCAACTGGTAAGCTTATGTCTATATTAATGTATATTAAGGAGGTGCCCTAGAATTTATTGCACTTAATTAATACAATATTGACTGTCAGTCAGTCTTATTCAGAGGCACTCATCCTTAGTTAATGCCTGAGGAAGAACACTACGTGTTCGAAACGCGTTGTTTATATCACTAAATTTTTATATGTGGAGACCATTTTATTAGATTTTTACCCTACAAAATTGACTGTGTTTCACAAGGCGAATTCGAGAGGCCATCGCATTACGGAAAGTTATTTAATCAATAATGTGAAACAATGTCCATGAATTTAAAAGCCTAGTTAACTCTTTTTATAACTATTATTACTATCTACTGTTTATGGTTCCTTATTAATTGTGATATCTTGCGATTAATTTAATTACTTGTTGCGTATAAATATGTAGAAACAATCTCTATCGTCCTGACTTAAAACATTTAGGGATAATATTGTCATGTGGATGTGACATAGTGACATAGTATTGTCTACTTGGTGTGGCATTTGATACCAAATGTCAATGCCATATGTCAGTGTTTCCAAACTTGATGTTACTACGCCTCCCTTAAAAATATTTAATCACTTGCGCCCCCCCCCCCCCTGAAAATTTCATAAAATAAAAACACAAACATTTTTAGTCTTATAAAATTTATTCATACAAACTAATGGAAAACGATATTTTATTATTGTTTTTAATGAGATGGATGTGCTTGTCTATTAGCACAAAGTTTATCAAATCTTGGTGTTTGTGACGGGATAGCTACTCGTAGCTCATTTTCTACAACTAAACGAGCTCGATATTTAAATTTCATTGCAGCCAAAGCAGAAAATCATTTTTTTACATAGAAAACTTTAGGAGTAATTTAGAAAATTGTTCACTGTGACTAATTTTCGGGGCTCCCTTTAGACTAGTCCTTGTCTCCCAGTTTGGAAAAACGCTGACATATGTGAAGCTCTTTTGTCAGGGGATACCTTTAAAATGTGATCTTCAATGTATAATGGATGGCGGCGATAGCCTCGAACTCCCCACAACCGGTTATACGTGTTTTCATAGTTGACATGTAGGGTATTAAGCAAGACAATTTCGAATTAATTTATAGGTATAAGTAGCCTGGTTATAAAACTGTATTTAATCTGTAGATACACTGTATTCTCCCTGTCACTTTGATCCACCCTGAGAGAACCTAAATTCAAATCTGGCTAAAGGTTACCTTCCATATTTTAAAGATGCTTTTCACTGTCTGATGAATCCTTAGTCAAACGATAGACAAATTTGTTTCGCTCCAGATGAATGTACGTTCTAGCTTTGAAAAGTAAATTCCTCCAGCTTAATTAAATAATTTCTTATAGACATTACGATGAACTAGTGTGAAGAGGCAATCATACAAATAAAAGTTGTACGTGTGATTGTGCGTATGTATTCCTGTTCCATTATAACCAATATACATCTAAATTATCAGATTTGAAAGAGTGCCATAAGAAGTTTTCTTGTTTATTTTATGCATACGAGCTATCATGAAAAATAACGATAATTATAATTCTTTGAAATAAATTTTGTTTATTCAGTCACACCAATGACACTCCTTTTAAAGAGTTTTCTTTTATATCTATTCAGTGATGATATCAATCTTCAAAACACTTCTGGAACTCGAGCTTTGGGATAGCGTTTACTTGTCCCACCGATGAATTTTTATATTAGACAATGATTTCGTAATCATAACCTTTTACAAGTTTTTTTTTTGTTTTAAAAGAAAGTTACACGGGGCTGCTGTGTTTGACAGATAAGTTTAGAAGTATTAAAACTGTGTTGCTTTAGCGAAAAATTGACAAACAACAATAAGGTGTGAACAGGCGCATTATTGTGGTGCATAAGTGATGAATTGTGTCGCTGCTACATTATCAGGACGTTTCTTAGTATGTTTAGTGCAGATGACATTAAGTAGAGCCCTTATCGATGATTTGAGTTTGTGGGATAACTGAGGGTGCGCTCTGGTGTTGACGTTGAAGAGCACAGTGGGTATAGCCTTTACATTCTATTCGACCCCCTAGAGAGCCTCTCTCCACTGCTACTATTGAGGCGTATTATTGGCGTCTTATAGATCAAATAAGAGCAAAATATCACCAGATCGAAGGCTTACTACTAATTATTTATTCATGACAAGAATTATTTAATATTGGTATAAGATTTTAAGTTTTGTAACCACGTTCAAGAATCATTCCAGGTTTCAAATATCAATAATATAGAATGTTGCAAACTTATAAGTAAAAAACCTACAGAAGTATGAAATTTTGAAAATGAAAATTTCTTACCGTCTTATTAAAGACCAATGAAATTTTGCTAAAAAAAAAAGAACAGAAAATTGAGAATTTACAACAAAAAAATTCGCGAAATTTCAATTACCCTAAAGAGTAATAAAACTACAAAAACTGAATATTCATCCTGGTCTAATTGATCACCTACCGTCTGCGGCACAGGGATTTTTTTGTTTAGGCCAGGTTTGCTCAATGGTTAACGTACTCGCCTATGGACTGGTAGTCCGGGGATCGATCCCCACCTAGCCCTCGATTTATTTACGCGGAAGGTGAATAAATCCGAGTACGTCGTCCGAGGACGTTAAGCCATCGGTCACGAGCCTGTAGGATGTCAGGTACTCGTTAAAGATCCCTACTCCAAATTCACTTGAGTTAGTCAAGTGTAGAATCTGTAGAATCACCGATCAAACAAAAAGCCGGTAAATGGCTGACGTTATCACCCGCTAGGGGATCAGTTTAAACAATAAAAAAAAATGGATCACTTGCTATACTTGTCGGATTGTTTACATTGACTTAGAAATTTTTTAAGTGAATCGATTGCAATAAAATTGAATCCTAGAGGTTTAATGAAAAAATTTAAAATGATTTAATGACTTAATATGAGATTTAATTAGTATAAAGTTCGAACTTGTAAAAAATCGATACTAATTAAACAAATAAATTCTAATTCTTCCCATATAATAATGGATTTGTCTAAGAAAATTCTCTAATGAATCTGTATACTGCAACCTTGAACAAAGTTTAAACAAATCATATTATCTTTGGCTATGAATCATATTAATTGAAGTATGAATTGAGTCATACTAATTGATGAAGACTGGACTATTTCCTTCTATATTGCAAAACAGATTCTAATTTTAATCTAATTCTTGAAGTTTCCAAGAAGTTTGATATTATATTTACTTACAGTAAAGTTGAATGTAAGCCCCTCAAGTTTTTCATATTTTATTAAAATTTGGCTAATCATTGTAAGCCATATCTCAGAAAATTCTGTAATCTTAAACCTTAGTATTAAATATTGATATTCTACAAATTTTCATGTTCATACAACATTATTTGAGCAATGTTGCATTAATAATGACAGAAGTTTTAGGTAAATATACATCTTAATAAAGGTCAATACCTATCACAAAGGCGAATCAATAGAATCAGTTACAAAAATTTGGGTTAATAAGATAGAGAAATCTTTAAAACTTAAAATAATTACTACGAACTTCTTGGATATAAAAAGAACTTTTCACAGCGCATCCTTCGTTTACATTAAACTATCGGGAATACAAAATTGTATTAATCCAACAACTTCAGAATGGAGTAATACAACGTGAATGCAAAGAATATTAGAATATTTACGGGGAGGGGTTGAACTGATCACAAATAATCACCTGGATTAGAAGCTTCCTAATTTCAAAAAATCAAGCTCTCTAGCATACTAACACACCAAAAATTAAAAATGAAACAAGTAAAAATAAGTTATATGTTATATGGGTACCATCAAACAAGGAGTACAGAGTTATGTAGCAGTGAACCGTTCGGATTAGTTTTCAGTAGTTACTGAATAGACGAAGAAGAGAGCAGATAAAAAAAGGGGTGCAACAGCTTTGTCTAATATAATTTAAAAAATTCATTCCAACTAAACTTGCATTTATAAAAAAATATATCTTTAATGGGGAAGGGTTTATAAATATATGTAAAATATCTAAGCAGATACTCATGCAGGTTTCAATTAATATCATAAGATCAATGCAGACTGTCTGGAAGAGGCGGGAACCTTCCAGAACGCCAGGCACTCGCCTTGAAGAAGGAAGAGATATTTGTTAGCTATGATTGCGTTAATACTTTACCAAAGTAACTTCCTTATACTTCATCATGATAGTCACATTAAAATCAAATAAAAACTCAACTGATTATCAACAATTCTGTTTACTTATACTAACTTGATTGTCGGCTACTCTAGATTTTTGTTTATAAATCTTTCTCTTTTCTCTTTTTTTTTTTTATTTAATAAACAGCAATCCATTTCTTTTCAAATTCCATTCTTTAAAATATTTATTTTAATTTGTTATTAACAAATTATAGTAATAGTTTAACCTTTAAATAAAATATAAATGTCATTAAAAACATAAAAATGATTAATTTTATGTTAGTTTTTAGAAAAAATTAAGGATTTTCTTATAAAAAAAAGAAAATATATTTCCTGGGATATTATTAAAACTAAATGTAAACATGTTTCATTTCTTACGAAATATTATTCACTAGAAACAATTTATTGATCCAGATTTTGTGCGAATAATATTTAAGTGCAATATAAAAGTTAGAGTTAGTAAATGACTAACATTTTCCCATCGATAGACTACTGAAAAAATGATAGTAATAGTTTAACCTTTAAATAAAATATAAATGTCATTAAAAACATAAAAATGATTAATTTTATGTTAGTTTTTAGAAAAAATTAAAGATTTTCTTATAAAAAAAAAAAAAATATTTCCTAGGAAATTATTAAAACTAAATGTAAACATGTTTCATTTCTTATGAAATATTATTTACTAGAAACAATTTATTGATCCAGATTTTGTGCGAATAATATTAAGTGCAATATAAAAGCAAGAATCAGTAAATAACTAACATCTTCCCATCGATAGATTACTGATTATTATATAATATTTAGGTGTTAAGAGCTTTGATGCTTTATATGGCTAGTATCAATGATAAACTTACTATAATCTAATCTATATATATATATATAAAAATGAATGTGTGTCTGACTGTATAGATTCTGATAGATTCAAAAACCACACATCCAATCGCCGTGAAAATTTGTCAAATTATTAGGTATGTAACTGTTTTTTTAAAATCACAGTTGGGGTTCTAGGTGTTCCCGAACAAATTATAAAAACAAATATTTTGTTTTGGAATAATGAATCATATGCCCTCCTGGTTGGATTTCTTTGCATTTATTTACATTGTTTACATTGACTTGAACAGTTTTTAAGTAAAATAAACTTGTTGTTTAGAGGTTTATTTAAAAAAATAAACCGTGAAATAAAATAAAAATATGAACTGTTTTTATGAGTTAAGATGATATATTAGAATAATAAAATTGTTAAATGTAACAAATTAACCTCAATGAAACATATTTCTGATATATTCCTTGGTGTGATGGATAGTTGTTGAACAAGTGTTTGACTAATCAAACAAAACATAAGTTAGTTATTAACGAGTTTGATATTTGTTTACTTATAGTAAAGTTAAGTTTATGCCACTCCAGATTTTTTATCATAGTTTTTATTCCTTTTCGAATTGAGTTTTTATAGAAGGTAGGACAGCGTCTGCCAGGTTAGCTGTTATGTTATTATTTCAATACCAAATTAACCTTAGCTAAAGGTAACACGACATTCCCTGCCTGTTAAGTGGTAAGAAGTTCGCAGGGTCAGAATTGAGGTTCTAATTGAGGTGCTCCCAAACAAATATCCCAAAAATATCAAAATAACATTTACTTATAGGTAAAGTTTGTTATATAACCTCTTTTTTTTTTTCCTTTTGACTTTAATTAGTAATGGCGGCCGCAAGTCGGCTATTTGTTCTTTCGCCAGATAGGAAAAGAAATACTGTTATACATCTACAAACACTACAATAAAAAATATATTGATAGAATATTTTTTTATATCGAGAAGTAATAAACAGGTAAGATAAAGTTCATTACCAATATTCTAATAGTTTAATATATCATGGAATCAATAATCTGTTTTTGATTTATCTTTTGCAAATATTTTAGGCAAAATATTTCTTAAGTAAAATATGCTTAGTAATTTATACAAAGCATAAATGTACATGACATGTATGTTAAAAAACCTAAAGGTAACACGACATTCACTAACAGTTGGTGTTAAAAAGTTCGGAGGTTATCTAGTTATTGATAAATTCTTCTTTTAAGTTTTATAGTAATCTAGTTAGTGCCTCCGTCGGTCCACAGATCGCGTGGTTGGATAGGCCAAACGTCAGAATGTTCACACAAGTTCCTCACAGACATTAAAAGATCTTATTAATACACATTGATTCCTTCAATAATTAATGCAAACTGATTTCTAGCAATCTCTATCACCCAATCTATGCATGTGTGATATGCATCCCTGATGCATAATTCAAGGATATAGACTTATTATATTTTATACCTCAATTATACCACATTAAATACACTGAAATGATTGTCAACGAGTTCACTATTATATTTCCTTATAGTAAAGTTAAGTGTAGATCACTTCAGGTTTATAATATTATAATTACTAATTTGTGTGGTATTACACTTCCAATCATAATACCAGTTTTAACAGCATAATTGTTCATTTTATAAATCTCTTATTACCATATACTTGGTATGTTATTTTTTGTTTGAGAATATTTCTTCTAAGGTTTTTACTTCCACAAGAGTAGCTAGGATTCCTCACCGGTATGCTCTTCCTTCCGCATTAAATATTTTGGTATATGAATGATGCAGAGGGGAAAAGCATATTGCTCTCCCAGGCAACACTGGATCCAATCTTATGCATTATGCATCATAGTGTCTGCGTAATATTCATTTCTATTATTTTAACCTTAATATTGGTACTTTATATTATTTCATTACTCATTACAACTATCTACAGCAGTAAACAATAATAAAATTGTATTTATTTTTATAATATATGCAGACAAATAAATATCAGAAATTTGTAATGGTAGTGCTGATAGTTAAATTTATTTCATTATTCTAAAATAAATTTGTATCCAAAATTAATTATATTTTGTTTAAAAAATGATATTATTCTACAGGAGGTTACAAGTATTGTTGTAAATACAAGCTATGGGGTCAGATGAGGGTATTTTCTATGATTCTTTTTTCCTAATTCAAATATTGTGCCGTTATTATGTCTAATGTTAAAAAAAATTAACTATTACCAAATTTTATTTTTATTTTATGAGAATTTACATGTTTTGATGTTCCCAAAATCTTTTTTGACGTTTTCCTCATTTCATCTGTAGTGTGTGTGTGTGTGTGTGTGTGTTGTGTAAGTGCGTGTTCTAAAAGATTGTGGCCAAACTACGAACGGAACCGATCAATGTATCAAATCCATATTTTACACAAATATAGTCCCAGTACTTTAAAAGTGGGCTATTGTATTTGGGTAATATTAATTCATAATATTAGGCAAAAATTTTTCCATTCCTTTTCCTTTAAATTACTAGCTTTAAAGGGTTGAAATTTTTGAGCTTGTGCATACGATACAGGTCATGCGTTTAAGGGAATATGATAAAATTAGATAAACAAAAAAATAGTATATTCTTAAAGATTGAGCTGAATGTTTTCTCGAAATACATGTCAAAATAAGATGTATAGAAAAGGCTGTTATTGCACATTTTATGATTTGAGAAAATGTTATTTCATTGGTAAACAGTAAACTGTAGAACAATAATAGTTTATGAAGAATTTTTACCTACAATTAAGTATGATACAAGAAAGTTTCTTAAAGTTCTGACTACAACAAAGACAATAGAACTAATAAAACTGAAAAATCAGGTTGGAGTGATGGCCAAGCACCTGTTGTTGACAACTTTGTTTGTATTGATCTAAAATTTTTTTTCATCAAAAATCCGGTCAAACATAATGATTGTTTTTAAGTTGTTGAATACTAAAAAATTGAAGAAGTTTTGAAGATGTTGATTGAAGATGTTTTGAATTGAACTTCAAAACTTCAAGAACTTCAATTGAATTGAAGATGTTTTCTAATTTTATGATTTGAGAAAATGTTATTTCACTGGTAAACAGTTAACTGTAGAACAATAAAAGTTTATGAAGAAATTTTACCTAAAGTTAAATATAAATACAAGAAAGTTTCTTAAGGTTCTGACTACAAGAAAGACAATAGAACTAATAAAACTGAAAAATCAAGTTGGAATAATGGTCAAGCACCTGTTGTTGACAACTTTGTTTGCATTGACCTAGAATTTTTTTTCATCAAAAATCCGGTCAAACATAATGCTTGTTTTTAAGTTGTTGAATACTAAAAAATTGAAGATGTTTTCAAATTTTAATATGATGTGTCAAAATATAATTTATAGAAACTAAAAAAATCATAAACAACCATATATTTATGTTATTCCCTGGGTGAAAGATTGTTGTCTAGCGAAAGTGTGGCAATCAAGGTAGATATTGTGCCCTTTAACATAGCTAACTGCCACACATATTTGTTTTTGTGTATTCAAAAACTCTGTTGTTTTATGGTAATATAAAGTACTTAGTCGTTCATAACGCCTGTGAGGCTGATATTTTTATGGCACATCTCCGGTTATTGAAGAAACATAAAATTTGGTATTAGTTATTGACTCAATGCAAAAATTTCATGAGCTTACAATATTGGAAGAATAATGCAACACTACAAATAACAACAATTATATTTTATCTAGTAATATATCAATGTTTTCATGAATTTGCATCTTCCTAAGGGATAAGATACCTATCAAATGAGCGAATCAAGAGAATCAACTCTCTAAACTTTTTTAATAAAAAATACTTTTGTTTCCTTTTATTTCTTAAAGAAATCAGTCTGGGTGTTTATTTGAAGCAGTTTCGAAAACACAACTTCAAATCCATTGAATCAGGACCGGTCGATACATGTTTTAAATCAAGAACTACAGAATACATTAAAACAATATAACCTAAGAATAAGTTCGATCAGAATAAGTTATAGAACAATAAATGTTAGTGTAATTCTACCATAACTGGAAGTGTGTCCCGTAAAGACTGTCCTTAGGAAGATGTGCTGTAACTCATATTCTTGTGATTAGTTGTGGATTACCAATGACATACTCAACATAATCAAAGTTGTGATTTGCTAAGATAAACAGATGACCTTCTTAAATACGCTAATGAATGTTGTTGCAATGTCTTTACGTAAACTAAAAATAATCTAGAACAATAATGCAGGGGATACATTGGTGAAGGTCACAAAAGCTTTGAGGATTTAGAGTGGACCGAGGTATTGCACTGGAGGTAATGTCAATGTCGAAGAATTTTATAGTGGTTTCGAAAAGGTTGTGGGTGAATGAAACGAAGGAGCAGAAGGTTTTGAATTGTTTTTGAAATTCTGGATGAATTTCATACAACGTTTGCGCGACCTCCATTAAATTTCTTGACATCCATTGACATTACCCTCCAGAACAATACCGTCATACTGCTGTTCAGTGTAAACCCTGAAACCAACACCAATAACTACACTTCGAGAGTTCAATAACTATACAGCACATGATCACTGCGCGGAATATCTTTGGGTCAAAACCTAACATAACAAACCCTATAACAGTTAGCGTGTTCATATATTCTCTGACACCTAAATACACAGCCAGATCGTAAAAAAAACTTCAAGAACTGTTTAAAAAGCCTTAAAAACCAAGGAAATCCGTTAAAATATATCTATGCATTTTTTCCATGATTATTATACTTTGCCATCAAATAAAACCTATAACGATGAATAAATTATTTTTAAATGTGGACCCTCAAGATTTCGTAACATAATTGCAATGTAATGAATAGTATTTTTATATTTAAACACATTAATGTTTCTTTTTTTTTCGCGAGTGGCAGCTCTTGATTATATCACGGTTTATACTTGGCAGCTTTCCCACAATCTTTATTAGACATCCGTTTTTCTTTCTACCGTCCTAAATTTATGTAAATAAAATACTTGTTGAGATAAAAACATTTTTCATTGAAAATAAATGTGATTTACTGATTATTAAATGAGAACTGATTATGTTTTCGTAATTATTTATTATCACATAATTATTACCAGCAGAAATTATAAGTTTACCAGATTGCTGAGAAATGAAATAAATTCAAATTTTGTATTTATAAAAATACGAATTTGTTATGATTCAAATTTCTTAAATTTTTCCAGTTGAGTTCTTTGGATTGTTGTAGATTCATGTTCGATTTTGAGTTACCCTTTTTACTTTAATATAAGTATATTCATCGTGAAAAAATTGATCTCAACATTTTGACGGATTTACATGTTTCGAGGTCACCAAAGTCGTTTAATGGAGTTTCGTGTGTGTGTGTGCAGGTGGGTGGGTGTGTATCCGAAAGTTTATAGGGATGCTACTGCCCATAATCTTGAATGGATCAAAATAATATTTTACACAAAATAGACCTCATACTGTAGATGTTCTGTATAGTTTGGGAGTGATTATGCATGATTGGAAAATCACTTTTTTGGCCAAAATGTGTTTTGTAGACAACATTTTTTTCCGAAATATAGAGTCTTGAAATTTGGGCGTTATCATAGAACCAACAATAGGAATTCTTGAAGAAATCCTTAAATTTTTTAAACAACTGAAAATATTTTTTTTCAGAAATTTTGACTTATGAAAGCTTTTACGGAGAGTACCAAGTCATACTGTTTGACGGATTAAAATTAAATTATACCTAAAAATAGAGCAATATTGTGGGAGATGATTTGAGGTAATTTTTTTCAAAATTACATGAATCAAAGGGTACATTTTATGTTTTCAGAAAATATGTTTTTGACACATTTACTCATTAAAGAAGAATGAAATTTTGCAAACAAAATTAGCAATTTATGAAAAAAAAACATGAATTTTCAATAACTACAAGGAAAAGTAAAGCTATAAAAACTGAATATTAATACTGGACTAATGGTTCGGCTGCTATAATTGTGGCAGATTTGTTTACATTTATTTACATTGTTTTCATTGACATAGATATTTTTTAATTTGAGTAAAATGATGTGGGCTCATGTATAGATTATAATACAGGAATACTACATTGAAGCACACGGGGCTATCCACAATCTGTTATTTATGAACCGAGTATCCAGGACGAACATATACAGAAATGGAAACTCCACTTCTAAAACTGAATACAGGTATCTTACAAGCAGATACAATTATTTTGACTAGGGTACAGAAACTTTAACAGAATTATAATCTGGCGATTAGGGATAGATGAAGTATCTAGAAGGTAAGCGTACACCACAAAAATAATAAAACATCAAGAGAAAACTCCTCATTCATATATTTATTTCAAGGTATTATAGCAAAAAGAATAGTACACAGGAATAGATACTACCTACAGAAAACAATTACCCACTAGGATGAGAGGAAAATAAAAATGATGAAGAGGGTGGAAAGAATTGAGACAAATTTAGTCTGACTGAGTCGAAAGATAATCAAAAACCTATGAAGAAGTAGAAGAACACTAAATAAATATAAAGAATCAAGGTAGAGGAAAGAAATTTAATTTCAATAGTGAATGTTATTGAATGGGACGGATTAGTTTGTTTTTATATTACTAAGAAATTTTAGTTTTTCTTCTGGATGTTATGGTATAATTTGCAAATGGAATTCAGTTGTGTTCAAGTTTGTATTGATTTGTTTTTCTTTTCGTATTTGAAAAGTAAAGATTGTTCATACTGACAGAACATCTGATAGTTATGAGTTTAGAAGATGGTTTTCAATGATGCAGGTGATTTTGTTTGTTTACTGAATTATTAAACAAATGCTTGTGGTTATTTGACTATTATTACTCCTTATTGAACCATCTAATATACTAACCACCTGATAGAGTCTTATTTTCAATTGAAAGATTAATGGATACGTTGGAAGCCGAAGCCAGACAAGGAATTGAAAATAAGATAAAATTATATCACATCTAATACTGTAGTAAATACAGTAAGTAAAATAGAAATAATATTTACTAGAGTAAATCGAATAGGAAAACAACAATCGACTCAATAAAAGGCAATAGATTACACTAGCACATAATGACATTACATTTACTTTTGACGTCCATTACCGGTCGAGTTATGAAGACAATAAAAGAAATAACCTGGAGTATGGGGTAGTAATGGAGTGATTAAGTGCCTCTAATAGCCTCTAACACTCAACTCTGACTTTCGGCCTTTACGAGGCTACCCTGTTAACCTGATATATGCAGGGACAAACTAAAGAGGAGGAGAAGGTGATCAGGGGCAGGGCCTGACCACCTTCGTTTCATATCCTTCCTAATCTCAAAATCCCATCCTTTTATCCCAGCCCCAATCTAAGGTGTTATGCAATCCATACCGAAGGATGGATGATACATGGGTTACTGTATTATGAACGGAGCCTCAAGGTTACCAGGCGACCCTCTTGAGTAAATACCCTTACTCCGGTATGCGGTGCTCTACTGGAGCGGACAAAATACCACCGGTAGAGCTTCAGGGATTTTGCCCTATAAGGAGAAGGAAGTCCAGAGACCATCCTCTGGAAGCGCAGATGATCCAAAAGCGCTAACTAGTGGGAGCCTCCCACAAGTTCACCTGAGGTCCCGAAGAAGACCGTCCCGAAAAAGGAGAAAGGAAGTTACTTTCTTCCAAAACGTAGCGAGCCTGAATGGACATTATCAGTGATGGTTTGTGCAGATTCTGAAAAGCGGAAGAAACATCGTTTCATCTGCTGACTGACTGTAAGGCAACTTTGCTGCACAGAGGGAGGTACTTCGGGACACTCAACAAAACTATGGACAAACTTTTACCGCTGGAACCAGCAAAAGTGCTGAGCTTCTTGGAGGCGTTGAAGCTAACTGCTGGGGTACTTTAGTACAGAAAAGGGGAAGTACAATAGTTTTTTTTTAAGAAGCAGTTCTATAGTCACCCTCAAATAATAATAATAAAAAAAATGATGGAGTATTTTTCTTTTTAATAATTAACTCTACTTTGACCCAAATATCCACAATTTATTTCATTAAAGTAGAGTTTTACAGTTAAAAGTTACATTTTAATTCGCTTCTGTTCAAATCTTTAAAGTCGAAGTCACATTTGAATAATAAGGAGAAGTTTCTTGTCACTAGACTCAGAGTTGGTATCAAAAACTCGATTGCATCAAAAACTCGCTGTCGATCGTTAAAACAACTTACTGCGTCACGGAAGGTAATCGCAGTCTACTTAACTTGTTAAAAACAATTAAATTCAAATTGCTTTTTGTTTGTGTTTGAGGAATCATTTTTTTTAATGACTTCCTTTTATAATTGCTATGCAATTGAAATTCACTATTTTGAATATTAATAAATGATAGGTTCAAAACAAATTTATTTTGTTTTTAAATGTTTAATGTAATTACTATTTGAATATTAGTTTAAATGAATTATTTATTAAGAATGGTATAACGAGTAATATTGTATAAAAAACAATGCAAAAATAATCAGCTGTATCAAGCATGAGGATACGATTATTGTCTCTCTCTCTCTCTCTCTCTCTCTCTCTCTCTCTCTCTCTCTCTCTCCTCTGTGTGTGTGTGTGTGTGTATGTGTGTGTGTGTGTGTGTGTGTGTGTGTGTGTGTGTGTGTGTGTGTGTGTGTATGCGTGTGTATGCGTGTGTGTGTGCGTTTTTATTTCCAAAAAATTAACTTTTAAAATGAAAAATCAAATACAACATTGCAATGTAAAGATAATGTCGGCTATAATGCATTACGATCAAATTGATTGACCTCTTTAATGACTACTTGACAAGTACTCAGTCATCAATAATGAACAGGCCAAGCCATTAGTGATTGTAATTACAATATGAGAAGAAACACGTATCAATTTCTATAAAGGTTCAAATGAAATTCATAAAATCCATATGATAAATTCAATAAAATTCATAAAATTCAAAAGATAATCATAAAATTAAGTGAGGTAAACATACCGATTAGTGATTACAGATAAAACACAATTTTTATCTTTTCTAGTCTCATATTCCTAATATACACGAATTTATATAATGTAACACTGATATCAAGAAAATAATATAATAGGAAATTTCATGACTGCTGAAAGACTAGAAGAGTAAGAATAAATTAGTATTGGATTGGCAATAAAATGTGATAAAGTACCTTTCTTATGGAATAATGCTTCTAAATTGTTTGGGTTTCTTTTTAATTTTGTTTAAAGCATGATACATGAATGCAAACATCATGTATGATATATATTATAATAACAACTTTTTGAAAATTTTATAACAACAAAAATAGATTAGGAAAATTCTTTGAAATGATACCTCTCTTATTGAAATTGGATATCAATTAGTTATGGAAAGGGAAGAAAAGTCAGACAGATACAAGCGTTAGAAAGCCTGTACCAGATCCAGGAGCCTACAAAACAGGTGATACCATCTCATTTATAGGGATAGCAGGCTTGACTTAGCCATTCAATATCACTGGATACAGCAAGTGTGATTTAGCAAGTGTGTGTTTATATATATATATATATATATATATTGTAGAGGGTGCAATAGTCGAGCCAATCGGATGATAGTATTGAATATTATAGTTTTATTGGCCGCAGCAATAAACAGACAACAAACCGGTACTACGAGGACCCTCCGCCTACTCGGGGACCAATCACCTACTCTAGACCAGAACCAGGGCCAATAAAACTATAATATTCATATATATATATATATATATATATATATATATATATATATAAAAGGATTTCACATAAACACGTGAAATAACAATCAATGATCAAACCACAATATGAAATGAGAAAACAACGCTCAGATCTTTTAACCGTAACAAGCGGTCTTCGTATAGGATTCTATTTATAGCTTGAAATGATTGCTCCTTTATCCAAGAGGTAAGATAGAGAAGCACTTCAAATTAATATTAATATAGAAAAAAATCAGAATATCTTTTTTTTATATTTTTTTATCTGTAACTCTATAGGAATTATTATTTGTGTTACTTAATTATCTGGGATTTTGTTATTTCTGGTATTAATAAAGATTTTTTATATATTTTTATTTGTCTGAAATTTATATTAAATGTTTGCTTTTAATTTGCATTTTTTTTTTAATATTACTATGTATGAGCAGTTTCATTGATATATGTGTTGGTTATGCATATATTGTCACCTTTTTCTACTTTTGATTAAGACTTATGACCGAGATTATTTTACACTGGAATTTCTAAATGTTGCCCTACTCAGTTTGTTAGACTAGAAATACTTCAAGTATATCCGTATCTAAAAGTTTCCAGTTCTATTCTAAGAACGGTGTGTATAGACTGAGCATCTTAATTTCAAGAGAAACTCTCAGTCAATCACTGATCACTGAATATGAAAATCTAACATATTTTGTACACTTTAATATAAATAGACATATCAGCCATTCATCAAACATCTATTGTTAACAAACTACTTACAGGTATTTATCACAGAGTTAAACTCTGTGATTATACCTGTTTTATCAGATGTAAGAAAACTGAATAATTGTCCCAAACAATCAGACATATTTATGCAGATAGAACTTAATAGTTATTATTTTTAGTATAATATTAGTTTTGCACTACTGTGAGTTAATATCTAGTTTCAAAATACCATTTTGGATAACCACACCACCTTCCTCCTGACCCACGCAGATATCATCAAACAAATTTCAAAATAGAATCAACGGGCTTCAAACTAAATCGAATTATTAAAATGCTAATTATAACGAATAACGAAAATTGTAAATAATTCATTTTTCATGATTGCTATATTTTACTTACAAGCGTGTATATTAGTACCACAGAGTTTATAAACGTTATATTATTATATGAATCCGTGTTACCTTATGAATAAATTCTTCTTCTGTGCTAAATGGGGAGTGCTGCGCCAGGAATTAATAGCATCACTGGGTGAGGTCACTCCAGAGACCATAGTTCAAAAGATGCTCCAAAATGAAGATAACTGGTCAAAAGCTGCAAACTTTGTAGAGGCCGTTCTCCGTCATAAGAAGAATGAAAGTGGTGTGAGGCAAGGGCAATGATAATTCATAGGTGAACGAATGGGGACAAGAAGGTGAATTCTATTCAGGAGGACTGAGGCACCGGCATGAAGTAATGTGCAAACGGTTTCCGTGTCGGGTATTGCCAGGAAATAGGATGTGGTTTTTTAGTGGGTCGGGACCCCCAACCCCACATACCCTAAGCAAGACGTCTTGCTAAGGGATCTGATGAACAGATTTTTCCACATCGAAAAAAAAAACCTTATGAATCGTTACTGCCGACGTCCAACTGGCTTCACAAGTAGTGCATAGTGCTTCAGTTCTACGTGAAGGTTCACTATATACGAAACCCGTCTGCTAACTAATAGCAACGATTAACGAGGTTAAACGGTTCTATGTAATAATATGGTACTTCACTTATGGTGAAGTAAAAAGAGATCACTGAGGCATCAACGTTAGAGAAGTGCTCACTTTAAATAATAACACAAGCCAAGAATAAGTATTCTATTAGGAATATCGGCAGGATTTTAAAGTTGTACCTATTCACTAAAACTCAGGGAGAGTCTTCTCAGTAAATCTGTGAAACCACTTAGACTTCATGCTATCTGCATTAATTCTTTATTTAGTTAACCTGTTGAATTCAGTGGATTAGTTAGATGAATGGGAAATTGAAATAGGAGATTATTCATGTTCTAATTATAACTAGCGACTAGTTGAAGCATGTCGACTAATGGAAATATATAGCATTGTGCAGATTGAATAACCAGAACATTATTTAGGAAAATTGAAAAGCTGATTAGTAAACAATTATCTTCATAATATATCTTTAATAATATACACTGCCATGTTAATCATATAATAGACACGGCTTTGACCTGGCAGTCACACAGGTCTTACCTCTGGTTAAGTTAGTATTTTGAACTTAATTCATAAGTTTCAAATAACAGCTTTAGAAATCACTCCATCCTGATATAAAACCACTAGTTTAATGCCGATGTAGGGATGATTTTTTTTTTTATTATATCTAATAACATTGACCAAGTTGAAGCTCTAAAAATTTTATTTGATGGATAATATCGTTTAAAATTTACATTAGAAAAAAAGCTATCAATAAGAAAAATAATCTTCTATGTTAGTATTAACGTAAAATCAAGTGACTGAAATTTCAGTATTTATAAAATCAAACAACAGTGCAACATACCTCTGTGGTCTTAGTTGGTACCTTAACACCATTATAATATTAAAGAACAAAATATTTAAATTACAGAAAGTGTAAAATAACTTTTAGGTGTACTTTTGAAACCAACATTAGAAGAACAAAACAGAAATTTACACATAATGTTTATTTGAATGAACCATTTGGCAATACTTTAAAACAGTATCTATAAACGAGTGTAAACAGACAAATTAATAAAAAATTTTTTTTAATCTATCCATATATTTATTAAAACAGCAGTACTTAGATCAGCAAAAAATAGATAAAATAATACTGAAAACACAGTTAGAAACGCCAGGGACAAAGTTACTTTGGTTACATGTTATGAATACGTAGAGTACAATTGGCAAGCTGTTTATGAAAAAAACTGGCTTAACAAAAGTTCCTCACTAATAGAAACGTATCTTGTGTACGAGTATGATCAAACCACAATAAGAAATGGGAAAACAAGACTAAGATCTTTCAACCATAACAAGCGGTCTTCGTCAGAGCCAAAAACCAAACTGTCAGTTGGGTTTTTGACTCTGATGAAGACCGCTTGTTACGGTTGAAAGATCTTAGTCTTGTTTTCCCATTTCTTATTGTGGTTTGATCATTGATTGTTATTTAACGTGTTTATGTGAAATCTTTTTAACGAGTACACAGGAATGCAAAACTTGCTAACACTGCTATATTGCAGTGACTCCAGTCAGTCAGGAGCCCTACTAATGGCTGAAGCCCCAAAACATAGTAAGTACATGTGCAATTTTTATCAGAGAAATATTTGTAGCAGGAATTAAAGTGATTATTGGAGATGACTATGGGCTTAAATTACTGAAGCTAAAGCTGAACGAGAATGAAAACATACGTACTATACAAATATACAGTCAGAAAATAGTGTTAAAATTTGAAACTGTTGAAATAAATACAAATTATTTTGTATTTTTTTTGTAAAAGAAAAACAACAAGTATGTGTAATGAAGTCCTAAAAATTGTTTTTGAAGGAGAATACCGTTTAAAATTTACATTAAAAAACAGCTATCAATAAGAAAAATAATCTTGTATGTTATTTTTAATATGTAAAATGAAGTGGTTGAAATTTCAGTACTTATAAAATCAAACAACAGTGCAACCTACCTGTGTGGTATTAGTTGGTAATCTTCATTGTATGGTATCACCAGTGACCCGTGTGTGTTCTTTGTATGACTGCCGCTGCAACCTAACAGAAATTTATTTATGTGCAGTTCAACAAACAGTTATTTTATCATCTGTCTTTAGTATCTATGATTGAAGACTTGTCTTATAAAATAACTACTGAACTGCACAAGCAATCTTAAAGTAAATAACTGAACAAGAATGAAGAGAATTACTGTCTGAGGAAAGCTGCTCCTTTGCTTTATTGTAAAAACTAGATTAGGCTTTTTAGAAAAAATGATTTATTTCTCCACATTCATGACCCATCAGTGGTATCATCTATCAAATAAGGCAACATCAAGCTTCTTTGGCTCATGTTTATAAATCACCTTTCTTTCGGAAATAGACCTCATGGAGAGAATATTAATTCCTGTATGAGTGTTTGCAAGCTAATACACCCAACGATTTCTGCAGGCATAATACTTATACGGTTTCAAAAAACATATTAGATGAAAATATAACTACTATGTATTCTACTATCCTGTGTGATACAATGTTTCTTAATTTAAGAATTCAAAAGTGCCCAGATCTGTTTAAATAATTAAATTAATTTAACGATTGAGAGCGTTGGAATATATATAAATATATTTACGATTAATTAGTTTCCTCGTGTACTTTTTCATTTCGGTACCCACCAATCATATCACTTGTAGCTGAACCACAACTGAAATTATACCAATGAAGCAGAAATGTTATTTCAATAATCCAAATATATTTACTTGGGATAAAAGCGAAAACACTTTTAATTAGCATATCACAAAGTTAGGAACATAATAAACATTCATAAATATAATATGATAAATGGATGCAAGTGGATTAAAAACCCATTTTATAGTTATCAGTATGCTTTGCTTATAGAAAAGTAAAGATTGTACTTGTTTATTTTCATGAGTACCGTCTAACTTATTTTATATTTGATTACTCTAGCTTTCATTGGCAACACTGGTCACATCAGATAGTATTTTAAATTGTCATTTATTTGAACAAAAACAAATCAATCCAGGTTTTATTAATTTATTTTTATTAACTTTACTTTAATTATTACTAACAATTTAATAATCAACATATTAATACCCCATCATAACTCTGTAACGTTTTTTTAGTTACTTATAATAATTATAATATTTTAATTCAACCGTGGCACCAATGTTTTTTCATCAGACTAGTTACTATCTAGAATTAAAGATTAATCATCAATTTACGCTTGTTACGCATTGTTTTTTGTGAGGTGCTTTGTAACGATGTTTGTTCAGTGTGCTTGTTCTCCCTCTCTTTTCTCACACTATAATAGTTGTCACTGAAAATTTAAGATAGTAAGCGTTAGTCTTTCCTTATTCCATATACGTACTCAAGTTGAAGTATTGGTCACTACTCTGAACTGTTTTATTGTCTTTTTGGACTGTTTACTTCTAAACAGTTGTAGTCCAGGTGTAGTGTGATTTAAATACTGAATATTGAAGGTGCTGATTCTGGTCATAACATCTGATTTCTTCATGTAGAAGATGGGAAATCTTGAGCACACACCCTCTCGGAGAGGATGTAGAGATGACGGTTCTGAGACTGCTCATTTATGAATATGTCTCATGCAAGGAACTTGTTACAGATAAACTTGAGTAAGACAAAATTAACCTCTCTTGATATGGATTTAACATGGTAGCGATCCTCGAGCACAAATGGGTGCCAAATAACAATTGAGCCAAACTTTCTGCCCCTAGAACAGTACCGTATGTGAAAGTTTAAAATTGAGAGCGTTGGAATATATATATATTTACGATTAATTAGTTTCCTCGTGTACTTTTACATTTCGGTACCCACCAATAATATCACTTGTAGCTGAACCACAACTGCAATAAATAACGAACAACTCAGCAAAAAACCTCATTATCCAGAAGACTGAAGAGCAGTCGAAACATATCGATAGTAGTGACAATCGTGAAAGTAGTGAATTAGTGGAAATAAAAGATTTGAAGACAACGGAACCATTAGAAATGTTCTGTACAATTTAAACGAAGAAGCAAGAAGATTATTCCGGTTCATTGAATAGTACACGAGGAAACTAATAAATCGTAAATATGGCGTAATATTTAATCGAACCTGCTTAAATGACGGTCTGCTTGCGGAGCGACTCGTTTCTATCTTCCTGATGACGAGGTCATCGATATATAGTAGTGAGTTTCTGTTTCATTTCAGTGTGTTCTTTATGTCAATGCAATATATATATATATATATATATATATATATAAAGATTTCATATAAACACGTGAAATAACAATCAATGATCAAACCACAATAAGAAATTGAAGGTTTTTGACTCTGACGAAGACCGCTTGTTACGGTTGAAAGATCTTAGTCTTGTTTTCCCATTTCTTATTGTGGTTTGAACATTTATATATATATATATATAAAGATTTCACATAAACACGTGAAATAACAATCAATGATCAGTTACAATCAACAAACCACAATAGTTCGGTTTTTGACTCTGACGAAGACCGCTTGTTTCGGTTAAAAGATTCCCATTTCATATTGTGGTTTGGTCATTTATATATATGCTATATTACAAGAAAGATAAATACTATGAAATATTATAAGAATGAACAAAAAAACGAATTAACAACAACACACAAAAAACAGAATAAAACAATAAAATGGACCTAAGACCTTCTGAACTCCACATAGAAACAAAATAAAAAAAATAATCGTTGAGTTTGCGACTCTGATCTTGAGCGTTATTGGTTACAAAATCCAGGCCTAATTTTAGAATACTCTAGTATATATGTTGTTTTTTTGGTGTCTTTAGTGCTAATTTTAAAAGTCTTTCATGTACATATACTCATTATGTTCTCAAAGAACAAGGTAATAGAACTTCAAATGATATCAATAAGAATTCAACTTTTTTTTTATTACATTTTATTGTGAAATCACATGTACTTTGTTGCCTTATATATATATCAAACAGGAAATAAATCTATTTATATATCATTTAGATTTATTCGAGATCCATTCATGACTTTGATTTAAGTATCAGAAAGTGTAATGCATGTCATGTATTTTCTATGACTTATGTATGTGTATAATTATTCGACATAATATATTAAATAAGATTATATTTAATTTTGAGTAGTACTGGATCTCGGTGTACTCATATGGAGCTGAACAGAATTTTTTATAAGTAGAATAAATATTCATAATAACTGATGTGATCTCATCTTTAACAATTATATTTAAATTTATCTAAACGTAATTAAAAATGTTTACATTGTGAAAACTGAATGGCGTTAAATTGGATTTGATTTTATAAAACAATGTAAACTGATATTGCATGACAATTATTTTTCAGTTCATAAATATCTTTTATATTTCATTTTATATGCGAAATCTAGATTGGGTTGCTGTTTCTTGAACTGTGAATTCACAAATTGGGGAAGAATGGATATTAATTGAATTTGCTAGTTGGGGAGGTTTGAGAAATGGGTGGTTGATCCCCACAGTGGGTGTGGATTGAGCGGGAAATAGTGCAACGTTCTGCCGACTGCCGCGCCACGTGTAGAGTTACCAGAGGCAAATTCCAATATGGCATCTGTGCCAGTGTTATTTCAGTGTCTCCGGGTTAAAATGTTCTAGAATCCGGTTAAAGCAGAGTTATCGGTTTGGATCGCACTTTTTCTCAATCTATTAAATCCAACCGCTAAAGAAATGTTCGATTTGCGTTTGTGTTAGGGTGAATATACCTTATCAGGGAACGTTTTTGTCCGGGCTCCTGCATCAGGCAGCCTTTGAAAGGTTTCTTTGAGCAATATAATCATTAATTTATTGTTAATTAATTTTTAATATTTTATTTTTGGGGCTGTCATTAATTTATTGTGGCCACTGTGTCGATTGAAGGTTATTGTAATTGATTTTTTAACTATTTTATGTCTCATAACCTATGGTGTTGTCAGGGGAAGGTTATCATTGTTTTTGTCTGATAAAAATCTTATACCAACTATAGTTAAGTTAGACCGAAATGGTAAATTAACTGATCTTTCGTAATTTCGTGGAAATGAAGCTTCTAACTATGTTTCTTCGTTATTGCCTAAAAATATGAATTTTTATTTGTTTTAAAAGTTTTTTAATTTTTAAAACTAGTTGGAAGCGTCAATCCATTTTTATTATAACTGGAATTTAAATGTTACTATGTTGTGAATATTTATTTGTACAAGTTTCGGTGTGAGTGGATCTACAAGACAACATTGAAAGCACTTACCCGGTGAGTTCAATTTTATATTATTTGTTTTGCATGCTAAAATACCTACTGTTTAAAATAAAACTGTTTTGGTTTAATGGAGTAAATTTTCATATATATTTATTCACAGTGTAATGAATTTGGCATATTACTGTATTTTTCAATGACTTTGGGCTCCAACTTTGTATACGTGAGGAGGAGGTTTAATTTTTTTCTTTGTTAATCGTCTCCTTTCCTGGCTATTTGGTGTATTTAAATGTTTGTAAATTAAGATTTAATATGTACTTTACCATACCAGTACTTGTTTTAAAATTGCTTTTTTACTCAAAAAGTAAATGAATTAAATGTATTCTAGGGTAGAGATTTTTTGTAGGAGAGTAAAAGAAATGATTTAAACTACGTTTTAAAATTATATTTATTAAACATTAGTTGTAGTATTTATTGTTTAAATATTTATATCTACTGTTATCATGAGTTTTCTAGCTTTTATTGGGGAAAAAAAGTAAGATTGGTGTCTTGCTAAAAATTTTATCATGCGAAAGGCTCCTTTTTCTGTTGCCAAAGAAATCTTTATGTTTCAGCATACAAATCTATTTCGTTTAGCTTTTAACTTGAGATTCTTCCTATAACAAATTCATTCAACGTAAGTTCTTTCCTGCTACATTCGTTTTAGGACCCTTTAGAAGTAGAATTTGTAACAGTGTTTTTAACTCAATCATAATTATGCAAGTAATCATGTATAGTGATTACATTATTTACTTTTGCTACAGACCTCAGAAATAATGTTAAAACTATTGAAAAATGGTCAATATTTTGTTTATAATATCTTCGTGCTGTACATTTTTCTTCAAATTAATATTTTTCCATTCGGTAAAAGATTTCTACCTGATGATGATGGAATATATAATCTAATCAGCGTTCGTGCATGCTCCTTAATTAACGTTTTGTTGTTAATTAAGCCTCAACGGCACACTGATGTGATTGCCGTGCCAATGCAAGTTTTTTTCATGGCCAGTTGATTTCGCCCTTGTTTGTTGACTTGTTTTGATCAAGATTGCCATCAAACTGAATTGATTTCTATAGAACTTTAGAACATTGGTCAAATTTGGCCGATGGAGTATAATTGTAATAGTGAAGTATAATAATAGACTTCTTATTGGATCACTAAATAGATAGTTGATTTTTTTAAAGACCTCTTTAATCTTTTACGTAAATGTTTACTATCTACGTTAGTATTTGTAAACAAGTGCATTAGGGATTGTTTAACTGATTGTATATTTAGGTTGCGTGCTAATCATAATAGAACAGATTTTCCTATCTTGAAGCAGTTCAGAATTAAAAGTTTTTTTGCTGATATATGAAATTTGTTTTTTTGAATATAGTACGAGTAATTTATAACTACTGCGACCTTCTGTAAAAAAACTTAATTATTTTGTTAGATGGTCGTAAATTTTTTTCCAGTTATGATTAAAAATGTTGATTGTAATGTGGGAATCTATGAAGACAATGTTAGATTCCCATTTTAATTAACGTTCTATTTTCTTCTATTCTGAAATTTCGTTTTTCTTATTTTTTAGGTACTTTTATCATATTTTTTTTTAAAAATCTGACATATAACGTTACCTATATAAAGAGATGTTCACTAATATTGATTCAGAGTACCGTAAACATTTGGTTATCTTGCCTTGTATTCTTTGTTAATGTTCGACTATTTAAGTACGTCGTCCATCCTTGACATGTTTCTCTTATTAATTCATTAACTTTTTAATGCATGATATCACTGTATTTGTTGAAATATAATGTTGAGTTTTTGCGTTTTCTTCTATGTTTTGTCTGCATCATTGAACCGATTTTGATTATCGCTTATATATGTATCAAACGATTAAGAGAAAGGAATACAGAGAAACAACAATAAACACTTCGATGTTTTGACTGCGTCGTCATCCGGAGAAGAAGAGATAAGCTCGCCTGTCAATCAGCAACTACGAGTTGCTGATTGACTCGTATCATCGCAGCACTTAGAATCATAATTTATAGTATTGCGAACACGGAACAAATAATATATCTAAAATGACTAAAACATATAATATCAAAAAAACTAAATATTAATAAAGTAACAAATATTTGAAAAGCCAAAAAAATGAAAAGAATAAGAAAAAGGGAAATATCAAAAAATAAAATTTAATGGCACGAATTGGGACATGCTTTGGAAGTCGTTTAAAGGAGGGGAATATGTGGTCTTCTGAAGCGTTTAAAGTAATACATAGGTTGACATGAGGGATCTGTTTAAGAACATGGATACTGGTCAGTCATTGAATCTCCAAGTACA
>JAPFBL010000022.1:0-40000 GCA_026182355.1 Hermatobates lingyangjiaoensis
GGCCTTTCGTTAGCACATCGTCAGAGAGCAAGTGAACTAAAAAAACAATAAATACTTGTTAACTTGCTGATTGAAATTTCCAAATTGATGGCAACACTGAATGTGTTTAATGATGAAGTTTTCATCTGTTAATTATCCCTCTAATCAAAACTTCATCTAATTTGTAGAGTCCAGGTTAATGTTCATCAACCTTCTCATAAAAGTTCTTTAAGAGTGCACTTTCACGATATTTCTTCTTCTTTCGAAGACACATATATTAATTCATTTGCTTCATTCCAGTTAATCACATGATTACTGTTTCTTATGTGCATGAACAAGGCACTCTTTTCGTCTTCTCTTCTGATGGAATATTTGTGTTGTTTTATCCTTTTAAGAAGACCTTTGCTCGTCTGTCCAATGTAAGACATTTCACAGTCAGTACATGGTATCCTGTATACACTTGTATACAGTTTTTCCACTATTCTAGTTTAATAGTTCGTATTTATTATTTTCAAAAATTAGAAGCTCCCATCTATAAAAGTTTTAAATTATACTGAATCGCTGGCTCTGACTTTGATTTGAGTATGTAAACTGGCTAATTACATTAAAATTCGAAATTTTCAATAGATTACCTACAAATTTTATCCATCAGACTTCCAGCTCAAACAAACCCACTTGCTCAAACCCTGTTGTCATATTTACATAACCTTCTCAAAGTCCTGAAGACGGTTAAAAGGAATATAGCTATATATTTGAAACTAAATTGACACATCACAGTGTCCACTGTGGATGCCACCTCTGGATGACACCTGTGGATGTCCACTCGATCCTGTTAATCCAATAGTTAAATTACGAGGCCAGTGTTATAAATACTTCTACAATTCATATGGTTTGTAGTAGAAGTAAGACAAATAACTACAATATATATCCCAATAGTGGTGAGTTGATAGACATGTCTAATTCTAAATAAAAACTTTTGCAAATACAAGGAAAGATTGTTATGGACCAATTATCCACTTTTAGTTGTCATGGTACTGCAAAATTAAACATTACTCCTATTATAATTCCTAAAAAAATAATTAAATATAAAACGAATTAAATCTAATATATTCAATAACTTAATTATTCAGTAAACTGGCTGAACTCAATATACAATCATAGCAACCTTATAATAGAATACAGCAGGCAGGAAAAATATAACACTCCCTCAGAAAAAATGTGTATACATGATTTAAACAAAGAAGAAGGAACATGATTTTATTAAATACTAAGGAGTCATAAAATTCCCTGTACAATAATTCTATAAAAGACCAAAAATGTAAAACATAATTCAGAATTGAAATCTTTCGTTTGAAGATTAATAAATGTAATCAACGTACATCATTAATTATAAATTATCTTAAAACGACGTTTTTTCTTCGATGTTTATAATATTTCTCAGAGAAAATAAAGTTATTTTCCTGTTTTAAATTTAAAAATTTGCTTAAATATTCAATATAGAAGGAGGTGAAGTAAACGATGTAAGAAATCTACTGGCTACTTGAACCAAAGCCATGTTCTCTTGCAGGAGAATATTTCGTATCAAGAGATTTTTTACTTTGGCTTTTCAAAAATGTTATTGCTGCTGTACTTATACTAATGAGATGCATTAGTGGTGTAATATATAAAAATAAGCTTATATATTGAAAAGTCGATCAATCACTACTAAGTGACTACCTCAGGAATGAAAGACTAATAAACATCTCCCATTTAGATGTTTACTTTATGCTTAAATGAGACATTATATATTATATACCCAAGAAGATTGATATTAAATTTATTTATAGTAAAGTTGAGTACAGGCTACTCCAAAATTTTTTTTTATTGACTTTGTGTTTTTTTTATAGATTTGACTATTAAAGGGTAAATAATCCAAACATGAAACCTACAGTAGAGGATTATTTAAATGACTATGAAGTGCTCTCCGCTAGAGGGTCATATCATCTATGTAACTTAGAGTGGTTGGTAACAAGCATTGCATAAGTCTGTCTGCGACATGTTTATGACCCTTTTAAGCATTCATTTGAGCTATTCATAGAAATGAACTGAATAAACCTGCTTGTCTCTATGAACTAAGGACCAGTCAAGTCTTACAGATTACATCTCGAGTTATGAAACAACTAAACCTAGGGCTGCCTGATCACTTAGTCAAATGTAAACAGGATTACAATAGCTTAAAGCTCGAGCATAATGTTTTACATAAGACTGCTTCTTACATCTGTTCTACAAACCAATTTACTAGTCCAATCTATGAATACTACAGCATAATTAAACAAATCTGCAGTGGCTTACACTCAACTTTACTATAAGTGAGCATAATAACATACTCGTTGACAATCAAGCCAGTTTTTGTTTTATCTTATTGTGGCTATCATGTGGACGTATTATCAAACTCTTTGGATAATATTATCATTTTACATTTTTACCAGATATAACTAACTTGAAATCATTGAATTAGAAGAATATGATATGTTATCATTATTTTTTCATTTTAATTTTTTTGTATTGTAGGGTAAAAATGTTGCCTTAGAATTAGAATTTGTTTTAAATTTATTTATTTAGCTTCTTTTTTTTTCATTGAGGGTAATTAAAGCACTGCGTCCTAAGAACTATTGTATGCCCCCCCCCCCTTTCAGTACCACAGTATCCCAGTTAACTTCAGCGCTTCCAAGAAGCTCAGCACTAAGAACTATTGTATGCCCCCCCCTCCGTTTCAGTACCACAGTATCCCAGTTAACTTCAGCGCATTCCAAGAAGCTCAGCACTAAGAACTATTGTATGCCCCCCCCCCCCTTTCAGTACCACAGTATCCCAGTTAACTTCAGCGCTTCCAAGAAGCTCAGCACTAAGAACTATTATATTCCCTCCCCCCTCCTTTCAGTACTACAGTACCCCAGTTAACTTCAGCGCTTCCAAAAAGTTCAGCACTAGAAACTATTGTATTCCCCCCCCCCTCCTTTCAGTACTACAGTACCCCAGTTAACTTCAGCGCTTCCAAGAAGCTCAGCACTAAGAACTATTATATTCCCTCCCCCCTCCTTTCAGTACTACAGTACCCCAGTTAACTTCAGCGCTTCCAAGAAGCTCAGCACTAAGAACTATTATATTCCCTCCCCCCTCCTTTCAGTACTACAGTACCCCAGTTAACTTCAGCGCTTCCAAGAAGCTCAGCACTAAGAACTATTGTATTCCCCTCCCCCCTTTCAGAACTACAGTACCCCAGTTAGCTTCAGCACTTCCAAGAAGCTCAGCACTAAGAAACATTGTATCCCCCCCCCCTTTCAGTACTACAGTACCCCAGTTAGCTTCAGCACTTCCAAGAAGCTCAGCACTAAGAACTATTGTATTCCCCTCCCCCCTCCTTTCAGTACTACAGTACCCCAGTTAGCTTCAGCACTTCCAAGAAGCTCAGCACTAAGAAACATTGTATTCCCCCCCCCCCCTTTCAGTACTACAGTACCCCAGTTAGCTTCAGCACTTCCAAGAAGCTCAGCACTAAGAAACATTGTATTCCCCCCCCCCCCCCTTTCAGTACTACAGTACCCCAGTTAGCTTCAGCACTTCCAAGAAGCTCAGCACTAAGAAACATTGTATTCCCCCCCCCCCCCTTTCTGTACTACAGTACCCCAGTTAACTTCAGCGCTTCCAAGAAGTTCAGCACTAAGAACTATTGTATTCCCCCCCCTCCTTTCAGTACTACAGTACCCCAGTTAACTTCAGCGCTTCCAAGAAGTTCAGCACTAAGAACTATTATATTCCCTCCCCCCTCCTTTCAGTACTACAGTACCCCAGTTAACTTCAGCGCTTCCAAGAAGCTCAGCACTAAGAACTATTGTATTCCCCTCCCCCCTTTCAGAAACTACAGTACCCCATTAGCTTCAGCACTTCCAAGAAGCTCAGCACTAAGAAACATTGTACCCCCCCCCCCCCCTTTCTGTACTACAGTACCCCAGTTAGCTTCAGCGCTTCCAAGAAGCTCAGCACTAAGAACTATTGTATTCCCCTCCCCCCTTTCAGAACTACAGTACCCCAGTTTGCTTCAGCACTTCCAAGAAGCTCAGCACTAAGAACTATTGTATTCCCCTCCCCCCTTTCAGAACTACAGTATCCCAGTTAACTTCAGCGCTTCCAAGAAGCTCAGCACTAAGAACTATTATATCCCCCCCCTCCTTTCAGTACTACAGTACCCCAGTTAGCTTTAGCGCTTCCAAGAAGCTCAGCACTAAGAACTATTGTATCCCCCCCCCCTTTCAGTACTACAGTACCCCAGTTAGCTTCAGCGCTTCCAAGAAGCTCAGCACTAAGAACTATTGTATTCCCCCCCCCCCCCCTTCAGTACTACAGTACCCCAGTTAGCTTCAGCGCTTCCAAGAAGCTCAGCACTAAGAACTATTGTATCCCCCCCCTTTCTGTACTACAGTACCCCAGTTAGCTTCAGCGCTTCGAAGAAGCTCAGAACTTTTGCTGGGTCCAACGGTAAAAGTTCTTCTATAGTTTTGTTGAGTATCCCGAATCACCTGCCCCTGATTAGCAAAGTGGCTTGACAATGAGCTAGTAGGTACAACGGAGTTTCTTCGCCTATTTGTTTAGCCTTATCCGTATAATATTTTACATGCTGTATCGATTCTTATTTTTTTTTACATTAAAAATACACAAGATTACATAATACATTATTATGTATCATTAGTTGTGCAATCCGTAATTGTAAGGTATTTACTCATTCTGAGGTAAAATGGATAAACCAACAAAAGTCTCCACACAAATGAAGTTTTATTCAACGCGTTTCGAACACTTTGTGTTAATCATCAGGAAGACTCCAAGGATGTGGTACTGACGGGTTGGTCCAGTCTGACGGGACCAACCCGTCAATACCACATCCTTCGTGTCTTCCTGATGATGAACACAAAGTGTTCGAAACGCGTTGAATAAAACTTCATTTGTGTGGAGACTTTTGTTGGTTTATCCATTTTACCTCAGAATTATTATACATACATTATACATTACATAACAGTTATCTTTTTGTTTTAGTATATACTGTGCACCTGAATCTTGTTGAACCGATGACATATGTTTCCTATTGTATTCTTTCTATCGTTTTTTAAAGTCAATTTTAAATGTTATCTACTTTAATGCATTTTATAATTATTCATAGCATTTAATAATTTTCCAAACATAATAATAAAAGAAGAACAAATAAATAACTGACATCTGACATTTGAACATAAGGGAAAACAGGGGAACGAGGCATTTGATTTGTTGGATAATGCTGAAGTTCCTTCTTCTGCTTGGAGCTTTAGGACAACACACCTAAACTTTTACAAGATTACAACTGATAAATAGATGAAATAGAAAGTGGAAAAGGTGGCTAAAAAGACGCACTAATTTAGCTGAAACAGCTTAATTTAAATTAGTAGAGAGATTAATAAAATCTTCAAAAGGAAAAATTGAAAAGTACATGTAAAATATTTATCTACAATAGTCTTATCTACTGTTTATGGTTTCTGCAAGTATACATCATATGAACAATGCTGACTCTGTCTATAAGTGGCAGAAATCTTAGGACATATTGTATCCCAATGCTTGACAACTACTATTAAAAAGTAAAAGATTTTTGTAAAACATACTTGAAATCAGTAATAGTGAAAGGTACTTCTTTGTTTAAAGTTATAAAGTTCATTAATGTACATAAAGTCTAATGGTGATTTTAGAAAATGTTAAAGTGAAACACAAGGAACATGAATATCACTGTATACACGAATCTGACGAAACCCATGTCATCCCTTTAATAGTAATAATAATGGAAATAATACGTCAGATTTTTCTTGATTAACAAATTTTACTTTGTTATAACTGAAAAAAATTTGGAGTGTCCTACACTCAACTTTACTATAATAACTTAATATCAAATTTCTTGAGATTATAACACATAACGTCTCATTTAAGCATAACGTAAACATCTAAATACTGAATATATTTTTAGTTTGTTGCATTTGTAACCTCAAAGATAATCTCAAAATGTCAAAACTCTAGGACTCTAGGGTTATCAGTTTAGGAGAAATAAATGTTTTCTAAAAAACGGTTTTTGGCAAAAAAAGTGACTTTCCCATCATGCATAATTCTTCTCAAACAATAGGGATCTTCCTCCCTATGGGGCCCAATTTTGTGTAAAATATCAACTTGATCCATCAAAGATTCTGGACCGAAGCGTGGTAACAAGCAATGCTAACACACTCACCCACTCACCCACCCACCCACACACACACGGACATCATCGAAAAAACTTCATAAAACGACTTCTGAGACCTCAAAATATGTAATTCCGTCAAAATCTCGAGATCGAATTTTTTCGCGATCACTATACTTTACTTATAGTATAGTAAAAATAGATATACCTACAAAACAAAACAAATAGCATCAAGTAATTCAGAATTCTTGAACACAGGTAGCAACGAATTTTTGAGGACTCTTAAGTATATATTACATTAAGTATTCTAAATAATAAAAAAAAAATAGCTAAAATATAATTTGAAAAATACATCAAAGTTACATCGTTTTATTAAAATATGGAAGTTGATCTGTTGTGGGTAAGTTTCTTTGAAATTATTTGTTTTTTGGAGAAAAAATAGCTACTGCTTTCAAAAATCAAAAAAATAATTTAATCAAAATTAAAATATTTTTATGAAATTTGTATTTCTTTTTGCATTACTTAAAACTTTTTGATCACAGGAATTTCTACAACATTTTGTTTTATAAATAGAGGTAAAATAATACGGAGATTTATAAATTATTATCTATCATAAAATCAGATCAAGAAGATATACAAAGATAATACATTGGTTTAATTAAAAGAAATCTAATAATACCTTGGAAAAGAAGTAATTATTTCATGGAAACTTCATTTCTCCATTCAAGGTTCTTAAATTATTGTAGTTTATATTTCAAAGAAAATATTACTTTCTCATAATAAATAAAAATAATAATACATTTTAGATATATTAAAATACTGAGTCTTTAATCTAACGGGAAGATAAATTGTTTAAAAAATAAATTTCTGGAAATATTTAACCTCCAAGAGCAATTAATATAAACATTTATACAACTTTGAACTTGTTTGCCTCAAAAAAACATTTGACATTTGTATTTTACTTGACATTTTCATTTGTAAATAAGGTCAGCTTTCAGTTCTTCAACATTTCCAATCGAAATTATAAATATATGTAAGAAAGCTTTAAAAAAAAGCAAAATACAATGAGAAATAGTCAAAAAAAGTTCTAAAGACATACAAATATGTTAATTTGGTTGAAATAAGATCTAATGGACATTACAGAGTAAAGCACATTCAGAATTACACACAAAAAAAACTGATATAAATTATTTCGATATACATCGTCATCACGAGAGATCTGATCGGCATGTGGTATACCTGTTTAATATAAGTGGCACAGCGGCCATATCTGTCTATTCCACTTCCCTTTGTCTTTTCTAAGTTCAACTTATGAACGCAAGTTCTGTAATCAACTTTATAATTGCCTCTAGAAAACTATCTCTAATCTTTGTTGGGTTTAGGTATGATTTTCGAGAAGTTATTAAACTCTTAAACACTATTGCATCGCGATGACATAGAATATGTTCATATTTTTCCGCCTCTTCTAGACAGAGTATTCATTCTTCGAAGGATACAAATAGCACCTTGTACGAGTGATAGTTAAAAGGCAACGTCCGATTAGATATTCTGCTCTATTTTGTCCATACTTCTTTTGAAATTTTAATACCTTCTTTATATATTTACAGCTTAAAAGTTTAAATTATGCTTGCTAGTCCTAGCAGATTTTTTTCTAAGATATTGTTATCAACCGTAATACCTCGTCTATCGCTGTTGAAGTCGCCCGACCGGTTTCGTAATGGCTGCATCATCAATGGGACTCTTGATTTTGAGTCCCATTGATAATGCAGCCATTGCAAAACCGGTCGGGCGACTTCAACAGCGATAGACGAAGTATGACGGTTGATGATAATATCTTATTTACAAACCTCTGTGGCGCTAACAATATGCAAGATTTTTTTCTGGTTTACTTATTCATCCAATCATCAATTCATTGAAAAAGCTGAGGGTATTGTGCAAAATGGCTATATATTATTTGTCAGAACGTTGATTTGAATCCAATATTTTTTAATCGGTTCAATGTCTCCTTTTCCCGTATTCCTTCGTTACCTGGTGCGTATATTCATTTTGGAGACGTCAACACACCAGACATCAACATTTTTTTTGTAATCAGAAAGATTCTACTTTAGAGGATTATTTGTGATCACTTCTAGCTGTAAAATATTCTATGAGAGGTCTGTAATTGGCAATTTTATAGACGAAAGAGTAATGCTTCAATCTATTCAATTTTGAACCTATCATATCATAAGGAGGCATCTCCATTGCGTGTCACTCTAAATTGGCTGAAAATTTACATTTTCTTTGATAAAAATGTTTAAGAGAGGGAAGTTTATATCTTTTACTTGGTGGTGGCAGAACAGGTTGACATTGCTACAGTTGTCACTGGACATGATGGTCTTTGTATTTAATTAAGCCTTATTTGATATGTTTTAGATCAGGGGTGTCAAACTCATTTTGGTCTGGAGGCTGAATACAGTTTAGTTTGATCACAAGTGCCAGCAAGCTAATTACAAAATTACATAGAACTAACAATAAGTCTACCTTTTTCTTTGTATCAGTCAGTAATACTAATAATTATTGCAAAAAAGAATAAGTCAATTATAAAAATCTTTATTAAAATCCGACACTCTGTATCCACTATTACCATTTTTGACAGAGATATTTCGCTGGTCAAGGTGCGAGGACAAAGGAAAAGCGCGTACTAAAACACTGGTGGATAATATAAGAACAGCAGATTTTTAAGGCAATTAGAGTAAACTGATTTTTTTTTATAATAATGCAGATTTATCCCCCGGGCTGGAACGAATCCCCAGGTGGGCCGGATCCGGCCCGCGGGCCGTATGTTTGACACCTGTGTTTTAGACTTAAATAGTTTTAATAAATATTTTAAGGTACGATTTTTAAATAAGATGCCTCAGCACAATAGTTATCTCACTTAATAGCTTCTGAAAAAGTTCGCATTTAGTTTATCACAGATAAAATAGTAAAATAGTAACCACATGTAGATTTTGGTTTAAGACACAATGTTTGCCCAAGGAATCTCCTAGAAGAGAACTCTGCTTTTGTGGCAGCACTGCCAACCATTCTTCTTCTTATAACACCAAAACCTAATGAATATCCTAGCTAATGTAACCCTGATTATTTAAACTATTTAGAATCTAGATAGTTTAATCTAGATTAAACTATCTAGCACTTGCGGTGCTCATTCCATTTGCGACAACATGGTTATGCGAGTCAGGATTTAGCACCCTTTTGTCAATTAAGACAAAATCCAGAAATCGTTTGAATGCACAGGCAGACATGTTGCTATCAGCAAGATAGTTCCACGATTTGAAAGACTAATAAGCATGAAACAGGAACAAAAGAGTCATTGAGTTGAAATGCATTAGCAAACGTTTTGGATGTCAGCCTTTTGATTCTATTATCTCTTACATATTTTAAGTAAGCAATTATTTTTTGTCAGTTATATTAAAATGTAGATCTGGGATATCTTTTCTAGTCCATATGTTTGATTTTTTTTACATATTAAAAAAAAATAAATTATTTTCTAAGTATTTCGAAACTAGTTCCAGATTTTACTGTTTTACACTTCAAACATATGTTATTATTTTCGGAAAGTTTATTCAAATATCAATCTGTGATGTTTCTTGTCTAAAAATCTTATTTTTTTTTACATATATTTCAGTAAAATAAATATCTTCTTTTCATAAAATTTTGTATAATTCCACATCTTTTATCCTTGAACAAAAAATAAAATGTAGTGGGTGCAAGGTCAGAGTAAAATTTTTTCAGGGGTGCAGCAGTAAAAAAAGGTTGGGAACTAGGGATCTAGATCTAGATCACCGACAACAATTCAGTTGTGGTAGATCCTCTGCTCATTACACTAATTAGTTTTGCGTTAGATTGTTGTAATCGATTTTATATTTTTTGGATTGAAAAATCCATAGGTTTGTTCTGAATACCTGAAATCTGAGCTTAACAATAGTTTACTAATAGTAAACTATTATTAAGTTAATTAAACTTCTTAATAAGTTAAGTTAAACTATTACTAAACTTATTTAGTTTAGTCTATAGTTTACTTATAGGAAAAAAAATTGTTTGAAAACGAATACAGGAAAAAAATATAAAATTGATATATATTAAATAGAATAGTCATGACATAACTATAGAACTGATATTGCTAATTTATTTGTATTCAATATTTGTATTAAGTTCATGCATTTCATCATTACCACAGAGGTTAGTATTATTAATATTAAACATATAATCTACCGTCTACAGCAGTAATGTACGAGGTGAGACGGTAGATTATATGTTTAATATTAATTTGTATTAAGTTCTTACACCCGTAAAATAAGGTATGTAGGTTAAGTTTTGGTTATCCATAACTCATTTTTTATTTTGTTTTATAAAAATTCAATTCTTTCTTGGTATTTTGATTAGCATAGCGTTGTAGTTTAACTTATTTATTTTAACGTTTTGCTAAAACCGATTATTGTTTTTTAAAATTAAAAATGTACTTCTTAATTCTCTGCTTTTTAGTGTAGATTAAGCTCATTTGCAGCGTTATATACATTGTAACTTGTAATATCTGTATAGCTGATTGTTGCTATCATCAGCTATAATATTGCTGATGATATATATGTATATCAAATATATAAATATTTGCTATAAGTTGCAAAAATATATATATATAGCCAAACATGTTAAATAACGAATTTCACTTTTTTGATCTAAAAAAAAGAAGATCCATCGTGCAATGTGTTAATTCTAATTGAATTGAAGAATTAATTTTTGTTAAAATGAAACAAATATATGACATTTATATATTTTCTTTTATTTGAAAGCATTTTGTTGATTTCAAGTTAAGATAATCTTGGATAATTAACTAATGGATATATGTGTTTATAACCAAGTCCAATAGAATTGTGTAACGGTGAATTAAGAAATATCTTTGAGCAGGTAGTGAAGGTGTGATTTAAACTTTTCTTTTGGTAGAGGTCATGCTTACACCATAAGAACTCAAGTAACTGCCATTTCCTTAAAGTCAGTGCACAGAGAGTCAAGGTTGACTTCTGTTTGTCACACCAACCTTTAAGTTAGCACCATTCCAAAACTTTCACGACAATTTCAAGGATTATCCAAGGTTAAGTCATGAGGAATAGTATTGATTTTTTTGTAGTGTGGAAAAACTTAAATTTGATAAACAAATGTTATTTCTTGTATGTAATGCTAAATTTATATTCTATTAAAAAAAATATTTATTAAATTGGAGTTGTCTCTCTCTCAACTCTTTTCCATCTTTTCTCTTTCTGCCTATCTCTCACTCCATCTCTCTCAATACAATACCACTCCTTTTCTTTTCTCTCTCTCTCTTTCTACAGGTTTCTGTTATCCCTCTTTGAATTACTCACCGATTTCCCGTTAATGTTATCAAACGTTAAGTGAACTCTCTAAAACTAACCAAAAATATTTCTTAAAAGTTACTAAAAACGTTAAAATTAAATTTTATTATAGTTAACCTTATTAATTTTTTTTGAAGGTTATAGTTGAATCAAAGTATATTTTTTATTTTTTCTGATGAAATTATAATTGTTTAACTATAAAATTATAAAATTAATGTTATTAGAATTATAATTACAAAATCAAAGTTTATCAGGACTCGGTCAGTTCTTCAGGTTCAATTTAAACTCTAATTGCAAAGTTTCGGTTTTTATTTAAAACCTTTTTCATAAGCAGAAGTATAAAATTTTGAAACACAAAAACTAGGTATTGCATTGAAGATTATTTTACAAAGAAAAATAGTCTCTCGTGTAATACTTAGTTTTTATGTTTCAAGAGTATACATCTGGCTATGAAAAAGGTTTTAAATAAAAACCAAAACATTGGCTATGAGAGTTTAATTTGAACTTGAAGAACTAATAGAGTCTTGATAAACTTTAATTTTGTTTCTATTTCACGGTCGATACTTTTATCAATATTTATATAATTGTTGATCAAACCACAATAAGAAATAGGAAAACAAGACTAAGATCTTTCAACCGTAACAAGCGGTCTTCGTCAGAGTCAAAAACCCAACTGAACACTAGATGCAGAAAACATCTGGTGAGGAGTTGAGAAGAGTGGAAGGGAAGAGTGGTATTTTAAAAGGGTGAAAGCGCAGGAAAGGACTAATGGCCAGAAAGGGATGTTTGGGGAAACAAAGGAGTACAGTAAGAAAAAGTAAAAAACTATCCGCTAGCTGTCAACCCTCTTTGAAGAGGCTATTGCTCTCGTGACGAAAGTATCAAGTTTGAAGAGACAGTTACTAATGTTTAATATTTGATCTATTAAATTTAATTAGAGACGATTCAATAATTTCACGTGTTTATGTGAAGTATTTTTATATAATTGTATATAATCAAGTTTCCATGGCTGGATTGGATTAGTTTTTCAGTATTTCACATCAAATAAACATGGAATAATTACATGTAGAAACCATACTGGATTGCTGTAATAGTTTTCTATTCAGGAGGTTTGTATGAAAACATGAGATCGAAGTACAAGTCAGTAGAAAACCTTTGTATTATGCTTGTGTTTTTGAACTTTAAAAAGAGAATATTATTGGTTGTTAATAATAATTGGGGGGGTGGGGGGAATGCATTTATAGGCATAGCGCTGGGCTCCCAGGTAAGCCAGAATACCCCAATATAATAATTAATAATATTGTTATGCATTGTATTGAAATATCATTTAAAGAAAACAACCTTTGGTTCAATGGATCGTTCATAAAAGTTCAATTTAATTAATGATAGAAATTTCTGCAGACTTGATTGATTTTATGCAGAAGAGAGTCAGAATATAAAAACTAACTTCAAGAACTTTGTAATAGATTGCATGAATTCAAGATACTGAGACACAAATATGCGACACTATACCATAAATTGGTACTTGATAGTTAGTAGACACCTTGGTGGCTTGGTCGTTACCGTGACTTGCCTTGGAAGCATAGATTCGAATCTCTTATCTGTTGACGTTTCCTAGATTTTGTTTTTTGACATGTTAAGACAAACGATAATAACCCGAAATGAAATATTGATAAGCCAGTAGAAAAAAAATTGTTAGCCCTAAAAGGATTATTAAATACGTTTACAACTGAGTATTTAAATAATAAAATTATAAATTTGTGTATAATTTGTACGTTTGTTTTCTGAAATCGACAGAAGCAAATAAACTATATTTTCTAGATTTGTTTATTAAAACTTGCCTGAAAAAATTACAGGTAAATGGTGTTCTTTTTTTTCAAATTTGATGTAATTTATGCATTTCTATCGCTATAGTTTTGTAATTACAGTCATGTTTTTTCTACAGATCTGATCTTCAGATTAGAGGTACCGCAATGGATACAAAGATGGCGCACTCATTTACTAACTTGTTTATGACTTAACTTGAACAAAGTTTGCTAGTGATCAGCAGGCTTTTTGTTATTTTCTATGTTCGTTTCATTGCAACTTATCCGCAATGAGAAGCGTTTACTTATTCTATTAAAACCTCTTCATTTCCTGCTTCTTTACTTTTCTTAAGTCTAAAACCCTTTTAGATACTGCCATCACTCTGCACAATACATTAAACCTTTCAACTCCCAAGATATATTCATTTTTAAAAGTTAGCACCCACAATTATAAAATGCTGTTCTACAATCACTTTCTATTCGGCTCTACTATGTAACACCACATCTGACCAAAAAAAAAAAAAAAAATATTTTAAACAGAAATTCATAGAGTTTAGTTGTTCTTTTATAACGGTGTTCTTTAACTCATGTTTTCAACGCTGTTATAACACATGTTTTATGTTTATTTCGAATACAGAGAGACTATAGTGAAATAGTACCTCTTGTAACGGATTATTTCCTCCAAGAACACAGGTTACTTAAATTCATAAAAATCCTTTTCCCTATCCATTCCTTTTCTTTTACCACGGCTTCAGTTTTCATAAATTACTGCAGAAAACCTTTCGCACTAATTATTGATAGAACTTCTAAATCCTTTGCAATTGTTGTAAGCTTTATAGTGAACTAACAATGTTATCAGTATGGTTGTTGTGCCTGCTTCATTATTCACTCCGTTACAATTTGTGCTTGTTATGTTAATGCTATTAGTTATCGTATTAATATTTCTACCTTCTGCACTTTCATTTACAGTGCCAATGATTTAGATTGCACTCAGTGATGCTTTCTACACAGGCATGACAACCATCATGTAAAGACATGCATATTGTTAATACCACTGAGGTTAGTATGATTTATATTAGAAATAGGTAAAACCGTCATACCTCGTAAGATGATCTTGGAGTCGTTGGAGCACTTTCGGACGTTGTTCATCTTCGATGGCAACAAACCTACTCACAGTAAAATAAATAAATAATTAGTTTAAATTTACAAATTACAGTAGGTTAGTTGCGATCGAAGATGGACAACGTCCGAAAGCGCTCCAACGACTCCAAGATCATCTTACGAGGTATGACGGTTTTACCTATTTCTAACATAAATCATCATGTAACCTTTAGCATGAATAACCATAGTTCACATTGTAACCTTCCTGTCGCTGATCACGACCACAGTCAATACTTATCAATTTTAATGAATGTTTTAGGGAACAAATTTTGAATAACATGCCTCAACATAATACAAATGTCATTCAATAGCCTCTGAAGAATTCCACATTTGGCTACTAGCACGTTCATATCCTCGTTTTATCCAGAACCATTATATTGTTATATCATTTTTTAACTTCTTATGTTTTGTTGGTACTTTATTTGTTAGTTTTCTAAATTAACAACATTTGAATTATATAAAATTAGCAAAAAATAGAAAAATTGCTTATTCCTTTCAAAATTTTCTATGACTACTGCATTATTTTATCCTTATATAACTTTCTTGTTAATATATTGTTTATATGAATCATCAAAGTAATGCACTTGTTAAATATTTTTTCCAATTAAAACCTCCAATGTTTTATGTGATTGGTAAAGTATAGTGAATGTATTTTATATTCAACAATAGTGATTAATTTAAATAAATGAAGTTAAAACGGAAGTTATTAGTAGTGACTATTCTCCTGCATATTTTATTAGTTATGTTACAACCAGAGTAAATAGTAATTTTTCACAGATGCTTGAGAGAAAATTTTACGGCTTAAAGAATGATATTGATTTTCACAGATAATCTTCCACTTTTATCATTTCAAATCTAAAAGCCTTTTGTATTCAAAAGACAAATCGTTCTTGATGGTTTGATTTAGCCAGGACCTGTTTTTCTTCCTGACCCCTCTTGACAATCACAACAATTGAGCCTTAAAAATTGAAAAAGAAAAAAAAAAAGGTAAAACTACTGAGAGAATTTCAAGATTAAGGACCAGTGAAGCTGGAGAGGGTAGAAATGGAGTGGGAGCACTCCCCTCTAAGACTCCTGAAGGCCTTCAGTGAGAGTGGAGCAGTGTTTTCGGCCGCGTCATGTCTCTCTGATTCTCGAAATCCTCGCTCTATTACTTCGTTAATGGATAAATCCAAGTGCTTATCTCCATTTCTGGATTAGAAGAGTTCAGCAATAAAGCAGAGGTCAGTGGTTTACAAATACCATTTTTGGTTAAAAATCATATACTACTTACTTCTTAAAATGTTGAATTATAACTATAGAACGTATATCAAACAATCAATTCTAATCAAATAATAATTTTAACATCAAAATATCTTACTAGTGAGAAGAAATCGCTATTCTTTCCAAACCTGCTACTATTCAAGATTTCTAAAATCATTATTTTAAAGCTTGAATACGATTATTAAAACCAATTATTTTTCAATAATTTGAATTATATACTTGCAATAACATGTTAAGTTTGTGGCGTTAAACAACTTATAGAAACTAAAATTATGTTGAAGAACTGAATTTTTATTCTTTAACACTTATAATATTGAGTTTTACAACATATATTGTACTCATAAGTAATAATAAGTTGTTAAAAATTATCAAATTTAGGGACCTTATAATAATGTTTTTGAATAAAAAAATAAATATAAGTTGAAGAAATCGTAACAACCAAACCATATATAGTATGGAAATATTACTAAAGTTATTGTATCACAGACCTAAAAACATGAGGAATTATTAATTAAATTAGAATAATTATTCAATTTAATGAGGAAGTAAATTCAAATATATATATATATATATATATACTCTATCACTGAAATAAATTTCATTTCTGAAGAAGACCTAAAGGGTTGAAATATCACTGAAGACTACTGTATTATTCTCTTTCCAGGTATCTTCCTGTTGGTTGAAAAGTACAAATTGATTATGGCTGCCTAAAAATATTTACCTCTTTTCTGATGAGAACACACAAGGTCGAATATGATTTTAATTAATTGTGTTATTTGTGATGACTTCTTAACGTTTATAATTACTAACAAAAATTATAACAATTGATAGAAGTATCTATTGTGAAATAGAAACAAAATTAAAGTTTATAATTTTATATATATATATATATATTGCCAATCTTAATCCAACTTTAAATCAAAATTCATAACCTGCCTACAACTTGTATTCACTTGCTCTCTGACGACGTGAAAACGAAAGGCCTCAGAGCGACTATCTTCATTCATTTGTGGTGAGTTACCTGAATATAGATATATATATGTATATATTTCGTTGAATAACTGACCGTATTTCACTGATGTCATTTTGTTCACCAGTTTTTCAAGGTTTCTGAATACCTTCTTCTTTCCTTCATCTAAATGTTAGAGAATATTAATTAAAGAGAAACCGACAATTTTACAAATATATATACATATATATTATTTTATTACAATCATAAATAATTATAGTATAATTGATATTATATATATATATATATATATATATATATATATATATATAATAGTATATCTTATCTTATTTTAAGTATATTCAAAATGGCATAGTGAAAAAGTATTAAAGAATTCGATTTGTAAACAGCCTTTGAAAATCGGTAGACAACTGTATAATTCGAATAGTAACCCTGTGTTAGAGAACATCAGAAGGAATCGGTCAATTTTCTGGGGTCAAATAAAACTTTCCAAGAGACAATGCGGTACCCTTTGAACTCAAAAACATGACCAATTCCTGGTAAAATGTTTATTTTATTGTATTTGACTGTCATATCTTTTTTCAAATATATATATTTATACATATAAGCTAAATAAATTAAATTTGCAGGAAGAAAATAATATGAGAGGTAAAAAAAACTCACCACTAAATGTTAACTGCGTCATCATTGGGTAGGTCTATTGATGATAGTTACTTTGAAGAGAAGCGAAGAGTTCTTTCTGTAAATTAATTTTATGTATGAATAAATGAAATAATCTACAGGACTTTAGATAAAAGTTATAACAAAATTTAAGTAACAAAAAAGGTAGCCTGACTTCTATATTTCGACAGTTGTCGTGTCATTAGGTGTCGAAGTGTCAATGAGGAAGGTAGGGCAGTGAATCATTTTATTGGTTATAACTTATATATATATATATTCACTTATCACGATTTTGACCAGAAGTGTTATCAGTGTTAGACCAGAGGATGACCTATGATGGTCGAAAGCTTGTCTGTTTTTGAACATGTGAGTATATTTTTTCTTAAAGTTTTGTTTGTCACGTTGACATGTCTCTGGCCCATTTTCTATGGAAATTACCTCCAGTACATCGAAAGTTAATAAGAAAAATCGAGGCTATCAGCAAAAAGGTCGTAAAAGCAGGAGCTGCTACACATCGTAATGCCATTTGTTTACAAGAAGATCTGCTGCCCACTTATACATACACACACACACACACACACACACACATATATATATATATATATATATATATATATATATATATATATATATATATATATACGTACAAATATAAAAAGATTCGTCAAAGTATTGACCGTGAAGTAGAAACAAAATAAATTTTTATTTTATATATATATATATAAAAATCCATGATCAAACAACAATATGAAATGGGAAAACAAGACTAAGATCTTTCAACCGTAACAAGCGGTCTTCGTCAGAGTCAAAAACCCAACTGTTTTTTGGGTTTTGGTCACCCAACCTTTTGGGTGACTCAAAAAAAGTTGAGTTTTTGACTCTGACGAAGACCGCTTGTTACTGTTGAAAGATCTTAGTCTTGTTTTCCCATTTCTTATTGTGGTTTGATCATTGACATATATATATAAATATTCGTAAAAGTATTGACTGTGAAGTAGAAACAAAATAAAATGTTATTTTGAATATATATATATATATATACATATAAAGTATTTCACAATAATTACGTGAAATAACAATCAATGTTCAAACCACAATTAAGAAATTAGAAAAAAAGACTAAGATCGTTCAACCGAAACAAGCTGTCTGCGTTAGTTGGGATTTGACTCTGACGAATATCGGTTGTTATGGTTGAAGGAACTTAGCCTTTTTTTTCACTTCTTAATCTGGTTTGAACTTTGGCATATATATTATATATATATATATATATATATATATATATATATATATTCATTTAAAATATTAAATTAATCTAAACTGGACAATACAAGTAAATACGATAAATGCATTTATTTATTTTCTAATTTTTTCTTTTATAAATGATTCACGCTAGGATTATATAATAGAGAAATAGGCAGGTTTAGTAAGATGTTACAGAACGCACTCGAAAACATACGGGAAAGGCTACCTTGAATAGCCTCAGACTACTTGACCTCGTTTCATTTATTGATGAGCTGAATCCTTTAATAGACAAGTGTATTTTAATTTGATACTTCTGCTTAAAGGCATAAAATTGACCATCATATTACAAACAACTTGGCTTGACTACATCTGGCTAACCATATGTTTAAAACAATAATAATGATCATGTTTAGAGAAAAATAGCAGATATAGAGTAATTATTAAGAATCTTGGGTTTTTGTCTTCAAAATCAACATTCATGTCTTTACAGTTAAAGAAATTAGAAAAATTTAATGGAAAGATGAGAAAGTTTTAATGCCTTTCAAAGTCGCTCTTTAATTTAAGTAGCTTTGACAGCTATTTGACAATGAACTTCCATCCAAGGCCTTACAAGTTTCTCATTGACTTATTGAATTTTTGACGATTCAGTTAATATACGTATATATATACCATGATAAACAAAAAACGGTCCGGCAGGACAAATAACAATTAAAATAAGCAGTGACACATAAACAGAAACACAATAAAGACTCACTTTTCAATATTTCAACCGTAATGGCGGTCGTCCTCAGGAGAAGAAGTGAATTGGCGGAGGGACGACAGTCAACTGAAGAACTCACTGGGTGAGGGCTAAAGCAGTGCTGCCGCAAAGGAGACAAATAAAAAAGGAACTAGGAAGTCGAGAGCAAAAATAAAAAAAAATTTTTTTTTAGGCAGAAAAAGGTTAAGAAAAGAAAAAATAAAGAAAATATATAGAACAATTAAAAAAAATAAAAAAAATATTAAAAAAAATAAAATAAAATAAATAAATAAATAAAAAACTAACGATTTAAATTCAAGCCAGGTTTCGAGCGTAACATATATATATACATATATATATATACATATATATATATAATATATATATATTAACTGAATCGTCAAAAATTCAATAGGTCAATGAGAAACTTGTAAGGCCTTACAAGGCGTAACAAGTAAATACGAGAATTAGTACGAGAATAGTAATATACTATTACTATTTATATATAATAAAACCACAATATGAAATGTGGAAAAAGACTAAGATCTTTCACCCGTAACAAGCGGTCTTCGTCAGAATCAAGAAGTCAACTGAGTTGGTCAATTTCAACAGAGTTCGTCAACTCTGACGAAGACCGCTTGTTACGGTTGAAAGATTTGCTGGCGATTTACACCAATATATATAGAATATATATATATATACCTCATTAAATATCTTGCCAACATTAAGTTTAGTATGTTTCCTACATACCTTTTCAATTTAAACGAGGTATGTTTAAAAGAAGGTCTGCTCCCAAAGTATACCAATATATATATATATATATATATATATATATATATATATATATATATATCAATGATCAAACCACAATAAGAAATGGGAAAACAAGACTAAGATCTTTCAACCGTAACAAGCGGTCTTCATCAGAGTCAAAAACCCTGATATATATATAAACTAGAATTTAAAAAAGAACACATAGAAAGGAAACCACTGAACTCACTACTATATTTCGATGTCCTCGTCTTCAGGAAAAGAAGTGAATCGCTCCAAAGGCTGATAACGACAGTTATATATATATGGTATATATCAATGATCAAACCACAATATGAAATGGGAAAACAAGACTAAGTTCTTTCAACTGTAAGAAGCGGTCTTCGTCACAGTCAACAACTTAACTGTTGGGTGTCCTAATAGATACAAAAATGGAACAGTACGAGCACTAATACACCGAGCTTTCAAGACTTTTTCAAATTGGCCTCTTTTCCATACTGGCGTAGTATAAAGCTAGTAGAAAGGATAAAGCTAGTTTTAATCAATAATCAATACGGCAACAGGTACTTTGACAATCTTTTACACAAATATACCCATAGTCTCAAGCCATGGTTATAAAATGACCAGAGAAGACTACAAATTTTGGAAGCGCTCTGCATTAAGAGAGAAGAAGCCGAACCTGAACAATCAGACCACGAGGTTCACAAGAATATTAAAACTGCATGCAGGGACGTAAGATGTTAAGTTCAAGTCCTGATTAAGTTCAATGTGTTAGTGCTTTTAGTTAATAACAACCATGGACACAAGAACCTGTCATAACCTGTGTAAAACTCCCACTCAATTTATGTAAACATTTCTTATTCAGCTAGTATGTTCAACAATTTAGATAGTTTTCATTAGTATTTGAGTTAAGTTATAATCTAGTTAAAAACTCTCTAAAGACTCCCTTCCCTGATGATGGTCAAAGCTGACCGAAACGTTGGAATCCTTGAGAATATTTATTATTTATTGTGAGTTTGTAAAAAAGGAAAAAAATGGATATGAAGAATAAAAGATTTGGCGAATTGCTTTATATCTTACCGGACATGTGGAAAGCCATATTCAGAAAGAAAAATTCACTCGCAAAAGGACAAAAATAAAAATTGGCATAATTTTTAACAAAACATATTTGAATGAAGGTCTGATCCCAAAATACACAAACACACACACACACACACACACACACACACACACACACACACACACACATATATGTATATATATATATATATATATACAAATGTTGTTCTTTATAACAGTAAAGTATAGATACAGAGGAAAGGGATGAACACACTTACTGTCTCTAATATTCGGTTGAGCCATTATCAGGAGAGTAGAGATGTAGTAGAGTAGTAGTAGAAACCAAGAGCACTTGCAAAGAGACGCTTGGAGACTGACAGTGTTGTCACACACTTGCCCAGTTCAAGTCACGTAAGAAAAAAAGTTTTTACTTGAGTTTTTCTTGCTTTACTTGAACCAGGTACGCGTGTGATATTTTTAAATCTGAAGCGCGCAAGTGCGCTTGATATCCCTACCTCTATTTTCCTGGTGATTGTTCAACAAAAAATTAGAGATTGTAAGTGTGTTCGTACCTTCACTCTGTATCTATTGTTTACTGTTAAAGGTATATATATTTAATACGGAAATAATGATGATAAAAACCTTGTATAAAGAAACTCAAAATATGTTTTTAATGTGATAAAATAGAAGTTATCTTTTAAGACTGCACAAGTGAATCAATCAAAGTATCATTAAAGATGAGAACAATTATAAAAGAGGACAATAGTAGCTGCTGGCCTTAACCCTGGCGATCAAAGAATCCATTGAACCAAGAGTAATGACTTTTATCATCGGCACCACCACGACTAATTGATGCATCATTTGAAGCATCACGTATTGTAAGAATTAGTCGACTATTTTTTTTTTATTATAATTAAAAAAAATGGATTCACAAAGATTCTACATATAACATGATTTCACAATAAATACCACCAAATTATTACGTTTGTCTCTAAGCCGGGCTAAAAGAAACAAACTATCCCTATTCCCATATATATATATATATATATATATGATTCGCGCTCCGTTCTTCGACGTGGGGAGATCTCTCTCACTTCGTCTTCTCTTCTAGTCTACTCTCATGATGACGAACAACAGTTCGAAATATTGAATTCTGTAAGTTTTCTTTGTATTCTCTTTTCTGTGTCGTGCTTTGTGTAATTTAAAGTTATATATATACGAGTATATATATATAGTGACTATTAATATATAGAGTCTAAGCACTGAGCACGTCGTCCCTCGGAGAGGACATTAAGCCATCCTGAGCCTGTACGATGTAAAGCACTCGTTAAAGGTCTAATCTAAATATATTTGAGTTAGGTAAAAGTTAGGACTCCCAATGTAGAATCAATCTTCACTGTGTGTTCGATATGAAGATATGAAGCTGTTCGAATCAAATCAAAGAGCCGGATGTTCGACCTACCATACCATATCATGGTATGTGTGTTCCTTTGTGGGTCAGCCACTGCAACCTAAAGGGTTGTCTACTTCTACACTCTGTTTTTTTTATTATTAATTTATTAATTCTGTATCTTATAGGTTTGTCAGCTTCCTCTCTTATTTCCTGTGTCATATGTATTAGTTATATTTCAACCGGGAGTAAGTCTGGCTACAAAAGTCTCTGCGCTTCTATGTTTGGTCTTCCTTTATTTATTCCCTTCTCTCTCTCCTTTATATTATATATTATTATTATTTAAGGGTGACTATAGCACTGCGTCTTAAAAAAAAGATTGTACTTTCCCTCTTCTGTACTAAAGTAGCCCAACAGTTAGCTTCAACGCCTACGAAAGCTCAGCACTTTTGCTGGTTCCAGCGGTAAAAGTTTTTCTATGGTTTCGTTGAGTGTCCCGAAGTACCTACCTCTAAGCAACAAAGTTGCCTTACAGTCAGTCAGCAGGTGAAACGGTGTTTCTTCCTCTTCTTTGCAGTCTGTATAAACGATCATTGATAATGTCCAATCAGGCTCCCTACGTTTTAGGAGAAAGTGACTTCCTTTCTTCTTCTTCGGGGCGGTCTTCTTTGGGTCCTTAGATGCACTTGTGGGAGGATGGCTCCCATTAGTTAGCGCTTTTGGACCTTATGCGCTTCGGGTGATGGTCTCAGGATTTCCTTCTCCTTAGTAGCGTACAGGGGAAAATCCTAGTATATCTATCGGTAGTATTTTGTCCGCTCCGGCAGAGCACCGCATACCGGAGTAAGGCTATTTACTCAAGAGAGTCACCTGGTACCCTTGAGATCTCTCTCTCTCTCTTACTCTCTGTTTGAGTATATATAATATACATTTAAATATAAATATATATTAGATACATTTAAAAGTTTGACAAAAGGGGTTGAAAAACCTTTCATTACATATTATTCTATGTAATACTAGAGCACAGCTTAGAACAAATAACTCACTAAGTTAGATTTTACGATTAATAGTTCATCGTCAAGAGAGAAAAGGTTGCAGTAGAAGAGATGATATCACGCTGGTATGCGGAAGCTCAGTGACCAAACAGTGCCGTTCTGACCACCAGTCTGCTTCTATTCATTCTTCTCATTTTGCACCAACGACAAACTCTATATTCATGCATTATTGATTCTCAATCAATCTTACGAATGAGTATTCGTAAAGATTTCACCCCAATCAACAAATTACTTATCAGCTGACATTTCACCAAAAATATTTGGCTTTCACAAAAACCCAACAATTTCTTTAATATACATTTAGAAACTGAGAAAGAATTACGAACACCCATCCAGAATATTTTTAAAAAAATATCAGCTGGTAGGAAATTCATCTTGAACAAACCCTCAAAATTAGCTTATTACTTACTTATATCTGCACTATGAAAAAAAAACTTTTAAATATACATAGAATTGGTATATGCATTTACTTTTTTTGATAAGCCATCATTTAAAATAATTTTCAATAATCTGTAGTTAGAAATATTTATTGGTCATATTAAGAAGATAAACTGGTATGTAAAAAATGAGGTATGGTATGTAACTTAATAAACATATTGAATTATGCAACAATAAAGCTTCGAGTTGCTATATGTAATGTATAGCGTTGCTATTTTTAGCAGTGGTAGATGAAACATCGAGCGCATGATAGTGGTTTGTTAAACTCCATAGCTGCTGAAGGTAACGGATTAATGAATTTGCCGATTGGTTTTTTCCTCTTAGACATACTTTCAACACGTTGGCTGTGTTGTAAAACTTGGGTTAATAGACTGTTTGGCAACCTTCCACATCCAACGTCTCTTAATGAGGATGTGTACCGTCCAAAATCCTCTACTGACATATCCTTCCCTTAGCCGACTGCAATGTGCGCATTTAACATAAAAAAAATACGATTCGTTTTTTATAAACTTTAAAAAAATGTAATATTAATTAATACATTTTATAAAAGTAATAAAGCTATTATATAATAAGTTAAATGTACTGATTCCATAAAAACCTAATAACCTACTTTATTAACAAAATCATTTATGTGTTTTATTCTTTTTTCAGTTTTTTGTATGCATATTTTATATATATGCATTTAAATAAAAAAAATCCGCAAACTAAATAAACTGAATTGAGAGAATAAAAAAACATACAACAGATTATAAAAACACAACTACATTTTGACACACGTCTTTCTACCTGATGATAATGTTTACATATAAACATCATATACTATATATATATGTATATAACAGATACAATAATATATCGACCGTTTGATAGAATCAGCGTATTCTCTAATCGGGATTTGGTCAATTATCTAGAATAAAAAATCAAACTCTCGTTGCCGACATTTCAGTTTTATTTAAGACCTTTTTCATAGGCCTATAAAACAAAGGACAATAAGAAATCACATATCATTGATATTTTTCTATGTTTCTTTTTCTACATTGAACTATATTTGTCGGTTTCGGATCGTATTTCCAACGAAAACGTATATATATATATATGATCAAACCACAATAAGAAATGGGAAAACAAGACTAAGATCTTTCAACCGTAACAAGCAGTCTTCGTCAGATTCAGTTAGGTTTTTGACTCTGACGAAGACTGCTTGTTACGGCTGAAAGATCTTAGTCTTGTTTTCCCATTTCTTATTGTGGTTTGATCATTGATTGTTATTTCACGCGTATATGTGAAATCTTTATATATATATATATTCAGGAAACTCACCACAAATGAATGAAGATAGTCGCTCTGAGGCCTTTCGTTTTCACGTCGTCAGAGAGCAAGTGAATAAAGTTGTAAAATTATATACAAGTTATATATATATATATATATATATATATATATTAGTGTATTTGGGGAGCAGGCCTTCAACTATACAAGTTTTGTTAATACCTATGCCTATTTCTAATTTCACTCTTTTTCGGGTTAATTTGTCCATTCTTCTGAGTTCTGGCTTCCGAGAGTTCGGGACTATTATGGAGAATTGATATATCTAGTCCCGAATTCTCGGAAGCCAGAACTCAGAAGAATGGAAAAATTAACCCGAAAAAGCGTGAAATTAGAAATAGGCATAGGTTTTAACAAAACTTATATATATATATATATATATATATATATATATATATATATATATAAAGAGAGAGAGAGAGAGAGAGAGAGAAACTTGAGAAAAGTAATGAATTTATAAACCAGAATTGTATATTGAAAAAGAGGGAAACTAATTTCCTTCAGTCAGTGCAATTGTCAGACTTGTAACATAATGATTGTACTGTTCACGTCATTCCAAGCAATTGAAATATTTCAGAAAGAATTTCACTTTTTAATATGAAAGTAGTAAAATTGTAAATTTCAATTACCTTTGAAGGTTTCATTATCATCCATTCATTTTTTTTTTTTATAAAAAAAGAAATAACACCTCACAGAGATAATTTTCTTTTATTTTAATGAAAAAGTACTATCAATATATGTTCATTTAAAAGTATATTCAAAATATACTAACGGTCTTCATAATATTCAAGTAAATAAATATTATGATATTTTGCTGATATTATAAAGATCATTGATATTGTAGTAAATATTAATGTTCCATAACTGAATAAATCAACCATTCTAAGAAATAATTATCACCACAATATTTATGAATATGAATAATGAAAGGCAAAAAATTTCTCAACGTAGAAAATTTTTTCTCAAAATTAGCATTTTATGACATTGGATATGTAATTAATTATCAAGTATCAATTAAATTGGTTGAGTTGCTGTAAAGGCAAGAAAGTTTCATTATTAAATATTACAAACTGTAGATATTATCTATTTGTAAAGTAGCATTAATTTAAAAAAAAAACATAACTAAAATTATTTCTTGCTCAATTCTTTTTGTGTCTAGCTTGAATAGAATCAAATATATCGAAGTAATAACTTTCCTAAAACTGTATGTAATAATCATATAATATAGAATTAAAATAAAAGTCATTGGTATAATAGAGCACGTCCTAGAGTTCATGGGATGGCAGGCTATTAAGCAGATTCGGGAAAGTAAAACCCCTTATTGAGGATATTCAGTTTCAACATCTCAAATGCTGCAATCAGTTACCTTTCACGTATTTGTGCAATATCAAGTTTCAAATAATCATCTGCTTTACATGATTGTATCAATCAATATGTTAGAGAACATCTAAATCTATTTAATTCATCATTGAATAAATATTGTGATAAATGAGTAGGGAATTGTTTAGTGGAGTAAGTAAATAGTACAAGCAGTTTTTACTTTACTATAAAATTGTTTTTACGATGAAAAAAAAATTGATTTTGCAATTTTACTGGATACAGGTGTTTTGGGGAAACTCAATTCATTTTTGAGTTTTGATAAAATTTGGATTGTGTTGATGGGTATGTATCCATAATTTCGAGAATCATTCAAAAATGTTGTTATTGAACGAATTTAAATGAAATCAGATAGATAACCCATTTTGTGGAAATGACCCTATTATTTGTGGGCAACAATTACGTAATGAAAAAGGTACATTATTGTACATTATATTGAAATACCAATTGTTCCCACTCTTCGGGATATTCCAGCATTAAATGTCGAATTTAGTACTATTTCTTTTGTACAATTTGTACATATATATATATATATATATATATATATATATATATATATATATATATATATAACAATATAGGTGTATAATTATACACCTATTTCATCCAACCTATTTCATACACCTATTTCATAGGTGTATTATACACCTATTCTATCCAACGGTTGATATATTATTGAATTTGTTATAACAATATATATATATATATATATGTTTTGTTGAACGACCTTTGTACTGTGGTATGAATCAATTTCATAGTCCATCTTTCAAGTTTTCTCACCTTTGATTTAAATCTTTTTGGTACTCTAGTTCTCCGAAGTATTTAGTATCAGAAAGATTTAAATCAAAGGTGAGAAAACTTGAAAGATGGACTATGAAATTGATTCATGCCACAGTACAATATCGTTCAACAAAACATGTATAAAAGAAGGATTACTCCCCAAATTTACAAATATATATATATATTTATTTACTCTTCTTTATATAATCTAGGAGGCCTCAGAGCTTATTTTTTCTTCATTCTGATTCTTCATACGACATTTTGTCTCATATACATATCTTAGGAAAATCATGAAGCACAACCCATTAATTAATCGTCAACACACGGGGGTTTCACGCACACTGCAGCTACTAGGTGACCAACGACCAGCTACTCGACAAGCCAAAAGCCAGTCACCGCCCAGTATTCAGACCAGCAACACCTAAGATATGTATATGAGACAAAATGTCGTAGGAAGAATCAGAATGAAGAAAAAATAAGCTCTGAGGCCTCCTAGATTATATATATATATATATATATATTATTATATATATATCTAGAAGGAGAAGCACCAGAAAATGGCATAGTTGAAGGTGTAGCTATGGAAGTACATAAGCAGGAAGAACATATTGCTCAAAGGATGTCTGTGAATTGACGTAATTCTGCTCCTCCTGTGACTACTTCATCTAAAAACGTCCAGGTAACTGATCCTACCACAACCAATGAAGATCTCTAACGAATTATAATCTTCACATTCCTTAATATAGATAATCTTTGGAAACAGAAAGAAACAAAAGTGAAAACTGGACACTGGGTGGGTTACTTTTCATACTATGTCCCAGTTAACGGTTGTCCTCAGGAATGAAAGTGGTATGGCCAGTGTTTATTTAAAATTACTTTTTGTATAAATACAAATATATTAAAAATAACTTCTGGAGTAACAAAGTATGATATATACAAATTCATAAATTTTATTTTTATTTCTATAAAGTTTAAATTTTTTAAAATGGCGATTTAATTTCATAGAACTAAAGAAAACTGTTTTAAATTTTAGGGCATGTTATTTTTTTTATTTTTTATCCAGCATACTCCGTCAGTACTACTGTATACTGCGCTGGTTAGTATTTCTTATTTCTATTCTGAGTATATGTTTTTTGCCATTCACCATTCTATGTATATTATTGCCCCATTCTGTAATACGGAATCTCAAAATCCATCTTGTACCAGTTCTTTGAAAATATCATTAAAACCTACATTCAATACTTTTTACTTTGCAGGATTGTTTATAATACGTGTTTTGCTATAAAATATTACTTTACATATTAATAAGATATTAATTTTTTGTGGATTTTAAATGAACATATACCTTCAATTACATACTTCATACAGTTCTTCTTCAAGAAGAACTACAGAATTACAGAGTAATTCTATACTCTGTTTGATATTATTACGATGACTATTACTAATTGAAAGATCAGTCCTGACTTTACAATTGCATATTGTGGTTTCTACGGTGATTTATATTTATAATAACATCTAAGCTTTTTTTTTGTGGCAGTGGTAGGAGCGTCACATTAACATTTTTTTTGCTCTAAAAGAATGAAATAATTTTTTGTGGCATTTATGCACGTATTTTTTGAAATGTGCATGATATTTTATCAACTGAACTATTTACAGTTATACAAATATGTTAGTAGTAGAATAATATTTGTGTGTGTGTGTGTGTGATGTTTTGTTTGTAATGTATACTAAACAGCATAATGATGCTCGGGTCATAATATGGTAGCTACTGATATATTAAACACAAACGTCTTTCTGTTGACTAGTCAATTTTATAAAACACACATATTTTTGGTTTAAATTAGGTTTTTTGATGAACCTGTTGTGAAGGAGCGCTTGGTAAAATGACTGGGAGGGATGATAAAGGGCAGCGCATGGTAAGAAGGAAGTGTAATTAAAGAGTAGGCCGGAGATCGTGCGGCCAAGAGAAGCAAGCGAGAAAGCTGATGCCTTGCTCAGCCTGATTTCTACCAGAGACCGTCGTTACACAACTGTCCCCTTCTCTCGTCATATCTCACTGGCATCTAAATGGCAGCAGCAGCAGCAAAACTAGCAAAAATAGTGGATTTCAACAAAATATAACACCTATTCTGAATTCATAGAACAGAGAAATATTCCTCATGTTTGTAAATTATAAAGAACGTCAATTATATACAAAGATATAATTCACAGAATTTTTAGAAAGAACAAATATAAAAGAGGTAACGAAAACTTACTATCATATTTCGACTACTCCGTCATCAGGCAGAAAAATATGAGTCACTAAGACGACTCCTTGTTTTCGAAGAGACTCACATCTTTCATCGTAGTGACGGGGTAGTCAAAATATAGTAGTGAGTTTTCTGATCTCTGTGAATTTAGTTTATTTAGTTTGTCGACTCATTTTACTTAACTGTTATATAGATATAATGAAAGTTACAACAAGAAAACACAAAAAAAAAGAGACTAACTCTCACGGTTCTCGATCAAGTCGGAAACGAGTACCCTACAACCTTAATCCCTCTAATTGACTCTACTTGGCTTATATAAAAGGAAAAAGCAGTTGAGAATCACTCTCGTCCTGAAGATGGCTCTATGAAAGTGTTGACTGTTAACTGTGTAGGAAGTTTGTTATATGGTTTAGATACAACAACGAAATATTTATTTAGGGAGATAGAGAAACTTATAAAGAAGTAAGTTTATACTGGTTATGTTTATGTTTTTAATGGTTATGTTTTTAATAATATATATGCTTAAAAGAAGGACTCCTACCAAAATTCACAAATATATAAAATATATATATATATATATATATAGTTCAATGTACATAAAGAAACGTAGAGAAATTAAAAACACACACTTACAGTCTCTAATTTTCGGTTGAACCGTCTTCAGGAGAGATAAGAAAGGGGGGAAACCAAGCGCACTGGTACAGATTTGTCTCCAACCGCCTCTGTACCAGTGCGCTTGATTTCCCTTTCTTATCTTTCCTGAAGACGGTTCAACCGAAAATTAGAGACTGTAAGTGTGTGTTTTTAATTTCTCTACGTTTCTTTATGTACATTTAACTGTATTTGTCCATTTCGGATCGTATTTTCATCAAAAAAGTTTATACATATATTTAAAAAACACGGAACAGAACTAAGCACTTTTATGATCGATATTTAAAATCAAGATTGTGTTATCAGAAAAGTATGCATATTAAAAGAGAAGAAGAAGAAATGTGGTCAGACTGTCTCTTATGTTTTCATCTTCTGGTAACGACGAAGTGTAGCTTGTCGTTAAACGTTTTGTATTCTATTATTGCATTATAAAGTATGGCTTTGATTTGGCTTATAAGAATATAATATAAACCTTTCTCTGATTATGAGATTTTATTTTATTTTTATTTAGTAGCTTACTTAGCCGATTTGCCTTGGGAGGAAGACTGCGTTACATTCAGAGACACCACATCTCGTTGTTATGTAGAGATATGACTGTGTCATAAAGGTCGATACATTTTAATAAAACAATAATAAGACACCAAACCGAAAAATAAACTAAGCCTTTTGCTTGTATTTGATTCGCAGAAATATAATCCAGTGATCAAGATTAGAAATTGAAAATGGTTATCATTAAGTATGGTGTCTGCTTGCTCCTGAAGCCGAACGTTCTGAATTTGAATCAAGGTATTTTTGAATATAGAAAATATAGAAATATATAAAATAACAGTTTTAACAAAATAGAAATATTGTAGAAAAAGCAATAATAAGAGTTCCTGGATTTGATAAAGAAACATTATATTTGTTTTGCAGTATGCTGTACTCATATTCGGTTGCCAGGTACAAAATGAGGTTACGATAATAATTTAGCCAGTGTTTGGAAAGTAAGAAATATATGAAAGGCATAAACGGAACGGAAGCTGCTAATAAGAAACAGCTTTTACTTTAGTCATTTATTAGTAATTGTATCTTCTGATTCATCATTTATTAGTAATTGTATCTTCTGATTCATCATTTATTAGTAATTGTATCTTCTGATTCATCATTTATTAGTAAATGTATCTTCTGATTCATCATTTATTAGTAATTGTATCTTCTGATTTATCATTTATTAGTAATTGTATCTTCTGATTCATCATTTATTAGTAATTATATCTTCTGATTCATCATTTATTAGTAATTGTATCTTCTGATCCAATAACTAATTCATTAGAAAGATCGTTGTGACTAAACATACTTGTAATCTTTGCCAAATAAAATGGAACAAGTTAATGCGTAAAATTTTAATAAAATGATCTTAAAAAAAGAGGTGAAAAAAAAGGAGACAAAGTAGACTGTAGACAAAGGATGTGAATTGAATCGAGTCTGGCAGTTAGATTTCCCAGTGAGATCCAACCACTAATGAATATTTCTCTTTTGTCTGCGCCCGTTCAGCCGGTTAGAGCCAGCTGTCCTGTGCATCGATCACCGCTCCTCTGATTGATTCAGACTGCTGACTTCATCTATTAAATTACTTCTTCAAAACTTTCAACAGATATAGATTTTAATTTTTATTTTTTTTCTACTGTGTAAGATATTTTTTTTTTAAGTTAACAGAATAGCCCAGTGGCTTGTGAGCCAGCGTTTCTAGACTGGTAGATCCGGGATTCAATACTTAACTTTACACTTGATTTATTCGCGAGTGCAATTGTGAGTATAACGTACTCAGTTGAGATTTGACTCTGACGTTGACAGCTTGTTACGGTTGAAAGATCTTAGTCTTGTTTTCCCATTTCTTATTGTGGTTTGATCATTGATTGTTATTTCACGTGTATATATATCAATATCCAAACCATAGTAGCGAATTAGAAAAAAATCTTAGTCATTTTTTTGATTTCTTACTGTGGTTTGACGTAGAGTTTTTTTTTCAAGTGTTTATTATAAAATCTTGTTATATATATTGGAAAGTTGAAAATATCTTTTTATTATTATAATTGTGAGTGTTTACGGAGAATTAAGACTGCCTTATTGATGAACTAGCCTGATTAAAGCACCAGCTCAGGCTATTTTCATTGGTAATGTATGCAACGGAGGAAGTGGTTCCGCCTTATTATATAAATATAATCAGAAATAGAGTGGTGCGTAAAGGATTTCATTGGCTAAATGAGATTGACTTAACAAGCAGCTGAAAGCATCCTTGACATGTCAGCTGGAACCAAGTGGAGTTTCACGTTATTTCCATGTGCTGCTCATGCATTCGTAATAGTCCATCGAGTCACTTTCATTCAAACAAGATATTGCTAATTAATCTTTTCTTGAAGATTTGTCTTTTCTGAAACTTACCTAGTAAGCTATCATCAAACTTCACCTATCAAAAACAAATTCAAAAAAGGCAACTGATTTTTTTGTGTTAGTGATGATGATGATAATGATTTATAAATTAGAAATCGAACAAAAGTAATACATTGAGTAAAGAATGTATCACTTATTAACTCAAATTTTTAGAAATTCCGTCTTCAGGAGAAAAGAAAGAAGGAGATCAAACACGCTAGAGACGCAACGGTGGATAACCTATCCAGGTTGAGACTCCTTTTATGTGTGTTTGGTCTCCCTCTTTCATTTATCCTAAGAGGGATTTTCCAAAAATTGGGTTAGTAATTTTGTTTTTTTACTCAGTGCGTTACTTGTCTTTGATCTTGAACTTGTGTATGTCCAGTTTGGATCGCCTATCAGAGTTTATAGTGATATATATATCATCATCAAGAAAATGATCTACAAAGGGTAACAAACATTTCAGAGTAAACTATAGATACACAGAAAATAGAAAAACACACTTCCAGTTTCTAGTTTTGGTTTAATTGTCATCAGGAGAGAAGAGATAGGACTCCAGGCACCTGGCAGTTGGTTGGTGACCAACAGTGTTGTCATACGCGTGCCCGGTTCATGTATGTACACATACTAACTATATATATATAAAATAAAAGTTTATCAGGACTAAGTCAGTTTTCAGGTTCAAATTAAACACTCATTTCCAACGTTTCGGTTTTTATTAATACTTTTACCATAGCCAAAGGTATAAAATTTTGAAACAGAAAAAGTGAGTATTACTTGAGAAATTATTTTGCAAAGAAAACAATTTGTGGATTTCAGCAACAACTCTCTTGTTTGAATGAACACGTGACACTGTTCCTCAAGCTATTTATTCAAACTATTTTTCTTTGTAAAATAATCTATGATATAATACTTAGTTTTTCTGTTTCAAAATTGTATACTTCTGACTATGGAAAGGGTTTTAAATAAAAACCAAAACATTGGCAACGAGAGTTTAATTTGAACCTGAAGAACTGATAGAGTCCTGATAAAAATTTGAATTTTGTTTCTATTTTTATGGTCGATACTTTTATCAATATTTATATATATAACGCTACAATGTCGACCGTTACAATGTAGCGTTTATAGCAGTATATATAACAGATTTAGAATGATTATAATCTAAGGATAAAAGACATTTGTAAAACAGTTCAGACAACGACACGGTGGAGAGAATAGCTCGAGTTAAACTTGTTCAGCGGTTGCGGCCAGAATATGCGATTGCGTTAAAGGTGAAAGCAGCATGGCTTGATCGTATTCCTCTGCATCAAGCAGTTCGGTAAGAACTCTGTTCAAAGTTTCATATTCATCATTACTTCTTTGTGTTCTGACAGCTTTTCAATAGTTTTCAACTAACTTGTCTTGATTATACTTTTTCATAATTCCTCTAATCTTATGCTTTCTTACCAATTTCCCAGCAACATGACAACAGTGATCAATCTAACAATAGTGATCAATGTGATTTAAATTAATAGTTTTTAAGTGGAGGTTACAACATTTTCAAAATGATCTAAAAGAAAATTTAATCATACACATCATCGGGACATGAGACAAAAATGATAGTTGTATACATGAACGTAAATGTTTTATTTTTTGAAAAAGTGAAGCTTTACTGTATCTAGAAGACTCTTTTCGTTAAGATATTAACACAACATCACGGGGTAGTTTTTCTAGATCGTCCATTGTAATCTACTATTACAGTCCATATATTATTCCCAAACTCACCATTAAAAGTTTACAAGATTTTGCGAACATTGGTCAGCAATAATGTGTCTCCATATAAAATGTATTTACACCTCATTTATTTAGAATATTTAGTGGGATATTTCAGGGAAATTGGATGGATGGCACATACTAAGGGACAGCATTTTAAGTGTTGTGAAATATAGGACGTCAAAAATCTGAAATTTTATATCAAACTAGAATTTAAATATGCATTATTAAACAGTCGACCGTGTGTATTCAGTTATGGTAATCATACCACTTATCTGCATGGAATTGTAATTGTTTTATTTATTATGCATACGTACGTATATGCTTCCAGGGGTTAGAATTCGAGCTGAATTTTTTTTTGTTAAATAGTAGGTTATTTTTTCATTTTCGATCGTGCAAATTGACCAGAACTATTTGTTTAACATATATAAATGTTGATTTCACTGTTCGGTTGCAATTCATTTGAAAAATGCCAATTTGAATTTCCATAGGGACCGATTCAATATGCTAGGTTGCTGAAACAATAGGCAGAGAATATTTGAATGAAATCTGGTAAATCCTAATTCTAACAAACAAACAGTGGGGTGGAAGAGAGGCGTAAATCATATAGTTGCTTCAGTCAGCAAATAGGAGTTGTTATGTTGCCGGTTTTATTGTCCAGGCCTCTGGAGTTCACACAGAACTATTATTTTGAGAGCTCCTCCTATTCACAAGCCAATCATTCTGGAGATGCAACAAGGATTGATACAAATAGTCTGTCACTGGATGGTAATCGACTTGAAGAAGGCGAGGTCGGGGAAAGGGAAAGAGACTGGTGCAGGCGATGTGGAAGGCGACGCCAAGGCCGCAGGCGACTTCTCTAGCCAACAGTGGCCACACCCTCGCATTGCAACGGGCGCCGAACTGGGCCCATTGCATCACCCAGCACTCCTTGTCCTTTCTCCACCAACCTCCCACTTGACACCAGCTTTGGCAATCACTCATCTTGTTCTCCGGACTGCCACAATCAAGTCTCATCTTGGTAATTGAAGCAATGGTGATCACAATAATGACAAACCGGTGCAGCAGTGGCCTTCGTGCGACTTTCAAAGGATTTTACAAAAAGTCCGAAATGAAAATTCAATTTTGTCACACAGTGGGACTGAGCTCAAAGCCACATGATTAGAACGTAAATATTTTTCAATTTAGAAAAGAACAGCTTCATTCTTCAATTCAATTTTTGGCTAGAATATATTAAACCATATTGTGATTTTCAGCACTAGAATTCAAAAAACACTCATTTAATTTAAAGTATATCGTCGCTGTTCATCAGTTAGAGATTCTTATTTGTGGCGTGGGTATTCTCTCAAAGGGATGATTGAAAATTTAACTTCTGATTTAAGGGGATGTGAAATTAAATATTCCTTGCAGATGAAGAAATACGATAACTCAGAGCATCTCAAAGTTTTGTACATCGTAACTTAATTTCTAGGCAAAATTCATAAAATGGTGTCGTATTGAAAAGTAAATCTTCCATTATGATAGTAGCTGTATAATCTGTATATTAATTAAAAACTTACTCTGAAGACTTTTGAATAAGTACACACTTTCATCACTGGCCCTTGATCAAATGAACCAAACTGAACGATAATATTTAAGTTGTCAGTAGTCAGAAGATAGACGTTATGTGGAAAACTACAGGTTTGCTGATAATGTTAAACCATGGGAAAGATACTTTATGGAACATCATGCCAAGGCACAAATATTTTCCTTCACTTTTTTAATGAAACATACATAATAAAACCTTGTAAATAGTATTATCATAATCTCATTCTAGAAATCAGTTAGAAAAAGAAATTTTGTATATATTCGAATGAGCTCAAGAGAAAAACCCTTAACAAATACTGGTTTATGGACAATTACAAAAATCCCAATATAACTATTTCATTTGAGGAGTGGCCATGGGACAAAACTGATAGCTATATAGGTAGAAAAATATTTTGAAAAACAACTCAGTGAATAGGTGTAACCTTTGGATTTACTGTTTTTCCAAGGGTTAAAAAAATTAAATAGATTTCCAAAGCCTTCAAACAAGTGATATGTGTTATAATAGTTATATTGTTCCAGTTATAAGAGACATTAAGACTTAAGGGACTAAAATTAATTTTAATGTGAGTTGTAAAACTGTAAAAGCTACGTGTCGGGAAATATGAGAAAAACTTTCATTGGAAGGTTCTTCTGTGTTCGTGGGTCTCATCAATTAAGGGATAATACAAATTCAAGGCTATTGAGAAAGGCATAATTCAATGCATAGAATATATTACAAATAATTTATAATTATGAAATAGAGTGCTAATAAGCTGCAAATGGATTGGGCACCGTTAGCTACTTTGAGGGTAAAACTGGAAATATCCTTATTATCGTTATCAGAAGTTACTAGTGTACTTCTTATATTATTAAATTGTTTTAATGAACAAGGCGTTTTAATTTTAATTTTTCTAATATTGGTAATAAAGAACGTTTCACAGGAGAGACCGAGCGAGATAGCCATAAGAGAATCCTTGGCCTAACGATTACCATGTTTACCACCGAGAGTTTGGCAATCCAACAAAGGTCTCTAGATTGCACAATATATTTTTCAATATTTAACATACCAAGCAGTATTTAGAAATCGAAATCTTCTCTAAGACAGTCAAATCAATACCTGCCCTAATCTGACTTTCAAATAGAATAGCAAGATAATTCAAATAGCTCTCTTCAATTCACAACACATAATTATAATAAAACAAAATTATAACTGTTATATTGCTGACCTCATATTTTTAGATATCTGATCAAGATGATTTAGATATCTGATTTTAGATAACGTCTGTTAATATCAAATGATTTTTAAGATATATTCAGAGAAGTGTTCAAAAGGTTTTTGTAAGAACATCAAACAAAATAAAATAACGTGAGTTTCAATGCCTTATAGGTATCGTCATGTGACTCCCTTTTATATCATCTAGGTAAATTTCTGTGATTGAAATTAAAATTCATTATGAACGCTATATAACGTCAACTGTTATAGATAATTGTATGAATTTTAATGAAGTCTTAACGCTTTTATCTATTTCAAAACATGCACTTATAGATTTTATGATAAGATACGACCCAACGACCATAGTCATGTTGCATATACCAATTCCTATTAGATCACCGAAGTTAAGCCCCATGGAGCTTGATCAGTACTTGAAACGGTCACATAACGTTCCATACTCTATGTTAATGTTTATCTGTGGCTTGGCCATCAGAAATGAGTTACACCGTCTCCTCTACAATAGCGCATAAGGCGTAAAGCCTAGAATTGTAGGCATTATATAGAAAAAACTCAGGAATCATGAGTTCCTATAACCAAATAAGATGAAAAAATATAATCTAAATCGAACCAAAGAGACCGATAAATCCTCCAAAAAAAGCACTTATAATCTCTAATTTTTATTGAAATATTTCACGAGATAAATATTTTATGATAAAAAAAAAACGGCTGAATATTTCCATATCATCAAAACCAGAAAACGTGTCTGTATATCGTTAGTATTACCATAATTATAGTTTGCATCATAATAATGATTACTTGATCAGTGACATTTAATCACATCTTTAACATTCAACATCGCTTAAGATAGTGATCGCTCTTCATTAGGACTTCACGCTTACTGCCTCTGTATGTCTCCTTGACTTCATCAAATCTCAACTCACTTGTGAATAAAGGATCAACTTATGTGCTGTGTGTTGTGCAACTCTCTTTACTGTCTTTACTAAAACTAAATGAAATGATTTCATTGTTAGTAATACTATTGACTGAACAACTGCGGATGTTATTAGTAATATATCTTTAGTAATACTACAGAGGTTGTTAGTAATTATATTATCAGTAGTACTTTTTTTATGTATAGGTTTTGGAAAAATGTTAATCAGATCCCTATACAAATAATTTGCTCAGGGTATGTGGGGTTGGGGTCCCGACCCAATAAAAAACCACATCCTAATACCTGGCAATATCCGATGAGGAAACCGTTTACACATTACTTCGTGCCGGAGCCATCAGTTCTCCTAACCAGTACTACAGTACGCCTCGGTAATACTATAGAAGTTTTAGTAATAATATTATTGGTAGTACTACGGACGGTTAATAGATGTTGTTAGCAATAATATTTTAAAACTATAGCTCGTTGTTTTATCAGTCAGTAACTCCACATTAATGTTACTCTTGAAGGACAGACTAAATCACGCTGCAAATAAAGATATACTTGGTATTGCTACAGAAATATACTTTCTTTTCAAGATATTTGATATTTCGAAATAACGCTAACATATTCTAACACTAACACATACAAACAACTTCTGTATTACCGCATAATACCAAATAATATCACATTATCTTCCCTTGTAGGCTAGAATGGCTTATGTTGTAATTACCGCTGATTTTGTGATAAGCATGCTTTCTGGTACATGAAATCCAGAATCCTTAGATCGCTTTGGCTCTAGGTTATATATAGCTTTTAGGAGGCAGAGATATCTTGTTACTATCCTTCTTATGAGAGGATGTGAGGCCATCAGTCTAAAACCTTTATTATGACTTTGTTGTTGAGAATCTATACTCTAAATAAACTTCAATACAACGTGATATATAAAAGTAGATTTAGAATTGCCTTAATAAATTGATTGCTAGGTTCATCTGAAATGCTCATGGCATATAGTTCACATTAACTTCAAATTGTTGAACACATTCTTTTATTTTATTAATCAGGCATAAAATATTCAAGAATTCTTAGACTGCTTAAATCAGTGCAAAATTAATTGATACAGGAAATAAAAAGAACAGAATTTGTAACTTAATGACCTTGATAGAAGTCAATCTCCACCGAAGGACACACTAGTATTAAAATAAAAAGAGCATATGAAGGCGTAGGAGAGTTAGGTGTGGCTGAGGAACAAAGCGGCTGGCCTCGCTTCAGCACGCCAGCCCGCTATGTCCACTTCCTCTACTTCCACGAGTCGCAAGGTCATCGCCTAGGTCGCCTCCGCCCAACCGCCTTCCTTGTCTCCAACCAAAAAACCGTTAACTTTTATTCCTCCAAATAAAAAAAACGTCCCTGCCAAAAAACCTTCATAAAAATGTGACAATGTATCAGTCGAAATTAATATTTTTTTTAATTCCTTTTTTCCATTTTTAATAAAAAAAGCTACTTTTTTGATTAATTTTTAACAAAAAATTACGTGAATCATCCTAATCAAACTACTATATTTACAAAATAATTAAAATATGATATTACATCGTTAAAAATGAATGAACTCA